>VVHJ01044545.1:0-34636 GCA_015107715.1 Tylochromis polylepis | reverse complement strand
TCTGCTGAGTCAACAAAACATAATCTGTCCATCTGCTGCTGGAGGAGGAAGCCGCTGGATTCAGGGTTGATTACAGGTCACAGCAAACTTTTGTGTCCTTCTGTACTTCACAGGGCTTCTGTTCAGTGTGACAGTCAGCCATCATCCAGTGCACCTATGCACATGTAACAAGCTGATTTGCTTGAAAATAGACACGAACAATAAATAAAATATCTAAAAAGGAGTTAGGAGACTTTTAGTTGGTAATTGATTTTGCATCGTGTTTACAAGTCTTTTTTAAATATCATATTTTGGCATTCATGTGTGGAATTTCATACAAATATTCAGTAGATACTATCATGAGATTAGTCTGCTTGAAGGCAAATAAAAGAGATTAAATTATACTGTTAATCTGTAGTGTAGTGTAGAAAATCTTACCTCGAATTAGGGACCGTGCTGATCCAAGCTGCAAACACAAAGGTTCTCCAACACACACACATTCAAATACACACTCGGCCTCTCCCACAGAGGATTAAGGCCAGGTTGGCCTACTGAGACAGGCTCCATCCTAAATGGATGGTGACATTCCGATGTGAGCGGCGCTCCACAGAGGCGTGATGGGTGACCCAGTTTGGGGTGGGGCTGGACGGGGGGGATGAGGTGCAGACAGGGAGGGAAATGTGGTGGGATTAGAGCTGGGGTGGTGCGAAGAGATGCCGGGGGTGGAAGGTAGAGTGGAGCGCAGCAGGGGGTCGTGAGAGTGCGAGACGATGGCAGTAAAAGAGGAAAGAAAGACGAAGAAGAGAAACCTGCCCATGTCCAATTACCCTCAGGCCTGCTGCCACACCTTCTCTTCTTCTTCTCTGTGAGAGATCACGCTGGCACATTTAATTTAAGACATCAAACTCGAGATGTGATGGGATTTGACGGATCTCTTTTGACTCCTAGTGCTCCTAGTTAACCCTTTCAGGATTCGAAAACTGTGATAGTCCTCATGCTGTACTAACTCTTAGGATTGTACCCTATCTAAAAATATAAAGATCAAACTTCATTTTCTTGTACTTTGTCTGTTTAACCCTGCAGAGGTGTATTTCTTAAAGTATGTTGTGTCTTAAATGGGAGTGATTGCTATGGGAAACATGGGAGGAAAACAGCTATAGGGCTTTCCATCACTGCAGAATACGCCTCATTTAATCTTCTAATTTTTTGGTGTCATGGTTGGAAAATAGCCACTGCAGACTTTATCCCTTTCTAACACAGTAAGACTGGTAAACAACCAAGGGGAACCAGTGCGAGAAGGTAATGTCGGATCGTGTTAAGTGCACGAGGATGACAGGGTATGCCTGGAAAGCAAGGTCTGGAGTGTTGGCAAACCCAAACAATAGAAAAAAAAGACAGTTTGGCGTGATTTCAGTATATAGTGCTATTTAAGGCCAAAGGTTACAAAATAAATGAAGTAATCTGGGGATTAAAAACAAAAATCTGAATTTGTTTGTTTATATATTCACCAGCCATCATATTAAGACCATATTGAAGTAATAGCATCACAGAGTTGTTGCAGATTTTCCAACTATGCATCCATGATGAGAATCTGCAACTCCACCACATCCCAAAGGTGCTCTACTGGACTGAGATCTGGTGACTGCAGAGGCCATTTGAGTACAGTGAACTCACTGAACTTTCTCCCACCTGATGGGTGTGTTATGGGCACACTGTGGACATAAAGGGATAGACTTGGTCAGCAACAATACTCAGGTAGAGTGTGGTGTTTAAAGGGTGCTCAGTTGGTACTAAAGTGCCCAAAAGGTGCTAAAAAAATATCCACCACATCATTACACCACCAGCCTGAACTGTGATAAGGCAGGATGGATCCATGCTTTTATGTAGTTTAAACCAAATTATGACCCTACATCTGAAAGTCAAATCGAGGCTCACCAGATCAGGCAACAGTTTTCTAATTATCTATTGTCTAGTTTTGGCAAACCTGTGTGAAGTGTAGCCTCAGTTTCCTGTTCTTAGCTGACAGGAGTGGCACCCAGTGTGCTCTTCTGCTGCTGTTGAGATGCTCTTCTGCATACCTTGGTTGTAATTTTGAGTATTTGAGTTACTGTTGCCTTCCTATCAGTTCAAAGTAGTCTGGCTATTTTCCTCTGGATATTTACTCTTTTTCATACTAAACCGTAGAGATCACCTTTAAATGGAGAATGCATAATGGAGATGAAATCACCTTTCTTTCTCATTCTGATGTTCAGTTTGAACTTCAGCAGGTCGTCCTGACCATGTCAGCACGCTGTTTAGAAACACACCAGGTACATAAGTTCACATAGGTTGCTTGAATGTACCCGACATGGTAGACTGTTGGCTGGTGTCTTTGCTATAATTTTATTAATCAGCATCCTGCAGAAGTGTTGAAAAAAATAAATGTTGTACTGTTAAGGTAAATGTTTAATCTAATAGTACTGCAAACAGGCTGAATCAGAAGATTTAATTGGCCCAAAACTCTGTAAATTAATCTGAATCAATGAGGGGAAAGTGTGCCGTCCTTGTGTTTTTTTACTCAGTGAGTCTTTATCTAAACAGTCAAGGTTTATGGCATCCTTTACAGGTGTGAATGCGTGTGAATGCCAAGCGTGGCACGATATTGCTGAAAAAGCAACTAAAAGCAGGTCAGAGCGGTTCTGAACCACCACGAGCACCATGTGGCTGTCAGCGCACCAGTTTTCTTCCTTAGCAACAGCTGGGACTAGACTGAGCCCTGGGCTGAGATTTTCAGTCTCAGACAGTTTGGCCTAGTATCTTTGAGTGTCAGTAGTTCTTCCTCCTCCTTCTTCCTCTTCTTCATCTCTCTCTCTTTCTGTCTGATCCTCACACTGCAGCAGACATTAGCCCCGAACACTGCGGGCCTGTCATCATGCGGCGCTGCAGGGTGTGAAAGGAGACAGAAAAGGAGTAAGGAGGACGGGACGACACCATCGCTGGTCTGATGGTTATTTTTATTGCATAGTTTGGGGGTATAATAGATGTATTAACATTCTGCTGAGAGTCTGACTGACCGACCCATCCACCTGCCTGCCTGCATGAAGGTTGTGTCTCAGAAGGGAGAGGAAGAAGAAAGGAGTCTTCTTGATGGTTTGTTATGATGAAATTAGTTGCAGCTGCTTGTTCATAATGATCCTGTTTAGGGAGGCTGGCAGACATGGGAGGCAACATTATGTGTTTGCTCTGGAGGGTAAAACGTAGTTTTAAGTGAGGCTGGGTGCTTGATTGAAACGTAGATACTTCAGCAGCACGTACTTGAATGCAACAAAGCTTTTTGTCATTGTAATTGGTGGAAAAGTGCTCATTCCACTTATATTCCGAGATTTGTGTGCATACCGAGCTCTTGTTTGCTACTGAATGGGCCGAGCCTGTCAAACCCATCTGCCGGACGCCCCCCACCTACCCTTAAGGCCCATTGCAGTTGCCACGGTAACAGCCTCCTTATGGGATATCAAGGGTGTGTTCAGCCACAGTGTCATAGCTTCTCCGCAGCAGAGTGTCACATATTTTGGATTAAAAATTGAGAGAATTTGTTTGTTTTTTACTAATCACCTGCTTTTTTTTCATCCCTGCACTCTGTGGGTGGGGGGTTGTAAGTAATTTTACAATGAAGGCATGTATTTTAGGTGGTGTTGCCATATACACCTTTATGATAAAAGCAAAACCAAACAAAGAAAATTATGAATCGTAACCAATGAGATGCACATATTCTCCTTCCTGTCTCAGCACGTGGATGCTGAGACAAAGGCCAGCCGGTAGAGGATCAGCGTAGCACCCTGCTCCCTCTAGTGGCAAATTCTGAAAACTTCACCATGCAGGGTTTTTTCTCTCTCTTATTGTTGCAGCAAAAACTCATCTCTGCCAAGACTCATCTCTTTATTATTATTATTTCCCTCTATTATTTTCTCTACCCTTAGACACAACAGGTGACCCTTCCCCTCCCCGGTTTCCCAGCAGGCAGGCATGGCAGACGGTCAGCAGCCAGAGGAGCACTGGGCCTCCAACGGCCAGGAGAATGGCGAGAATGGCTACTCCGCCTACAGCTCGGCCTATAGGGAGAATGGATACCACGGGGGCGGGGCGGCTGCTCATCCTGGGACGACAGGTAGGCACGTGGTGTGTTTGCGAGCGTGTGCAAAAGCATGTGCATGCAAAGTTGTATCAATGGCATTGATTGGACTGCCCGCACACACCGCCAGATGGGTCTACAGCTGTGAGGATTGTGATTGGCTCCATCAAGCTGGGCAAGAGCAGTCAATCCCATGAAAGCACTTGAACAAATCAAAGTGTTTTGATTGAATGAGTGCTGAACATGGACAAACTGCTGTAGCTGAGTTAACAAAAGCAGAAGGACATTGGGGTGGTCTGTAAAGGTACAGTGATGGCTCTCTGGTGGGCATAAGATTGCTGATTCCCATCCAGTGTCAAGTGGAAGGATTAGCTCAACTCGTCTGACAAAGTAAAATTACAATTAAATTTAAGAAATGAGTAGACCTGATTGAGATTGAGCACAAAAGTTACCAAATACTGAAAAATGAAAGTAGCCAAAAAGGAATAAATGATTAAAAAATATATATATCTAAAAAGTTATGACTGTTAGCTTACTAGGCTATAGACAAACTGCCTCGAAAAGTTATAATCGTCAAATGAAATTATTATTTAGTTGCACTATACTGTGAAAAAGTCTTGAGCCACCCCTCTTTTCTTTATATTTTACTAGGAGAATGAGAAATAGGTGCAGTGATTTATTGAAATGTGCAAACATCCATGGAAATACAGTAAGGTTTGTACAACTCTAACAAACTTGAAAGTCAGTGTTTGGTGTGACCACCTTTATTCTTCCGCACAGTCTGAACTCTCTTAGGCAGCTTTCTTGTCATTTCTTTAAGTAGTCTTCAGGAATAGTTCTCCAGGCTTCTTGAAGGACATTCAAAGCTCTTCTTTGGATGTTCTGTTCTCTGTCGAGATGATCACACACTGCTTCAATAATGTTAAGTTCCAGGCTCTGGGGAGGCCAGTCAATCAAACAATGAAGCTGCCAATCAGATGGTTTCCAGATTGTATTGCACAGTGGATCAAAATCTGATGGTACTTAAGTGTTCATAATTCAGACATTTTTACAAGATTTCCAACACCACTGACTGACATGCCACTCCAAACCATGACAGAGCCTCCACCGTGTTTCACAGATGGCTGTAGACACTCATTGTTGTACCTCTCTACTGACCTCCTCCGTACATAGTCAGTAGTTTTTTGTTTTGTTTTTTTAAGCCTGATACTTCTTGTTTTGTCCTCCATTTGTCCAGTTTCTTCAAATGTTTTTAAGGACACACTGCACACCATCATGAGATATGCCAAGTTTTCAGCTAATATCTCTTTGGGAATCACCTTGTTGGTGCAAAAATACAATTTTATGTCAAACTGTGTTCTTTTTGGTATTTTTCAGAGATTCAGCTAAAGAAATGAGAACAAATTATGTTTTGTGACAGTCTGCTAGTAACAAAGTGTCTAAGGATACAATTTAAAACTGGTTCTTTGCCTAGTTGTCTGTTATATGTAGACACAACACTGGTTGGTTCCTTGAGTGTTTTATGCTTGAATGATTCATAGGTCAGTGTAAGTGGCTTAAAAACAAAAACACTCCTGTGAAAATGGTCAGGTACAAGGACTGGACTGAAATGTTCAACTAATCACTTACTTCAGAAAGCCAGGAGAATTATTGCTCAAGAGCCCTTTAAAAGTAGAAATTAAGTCTGGCTCCATGGAAGCAAAATATACAGAAATGAGGGGTGGCTCGAGACCTTTGCAAAGCACTGTACGTTGTGTAAAGTATCTATTCACAACCAAATTAGTTGCCTGCTATAAAAGAACAAAAAGACATCATTAAAGAGACAGCATTACATCATATCTACATCATTATGTCTCCATGGAAACAACATCAAAATCCACTTCTCTACGATCCAGTGACTGCATGACATCAGGGTTCCAGCCATGTTTGCCGCCGATAAAGTGTTTAAATTGTTTACTAAAAGCATTCAGAAAAAGTTCAGAACAAAGAAATACCAAGAAAACAGAATGAATAAACCCTTAAAATAGACACAAAAAAAATGGTTATGCTTAGTTTTCTGGAAAGAATAGGCAGGAAATATGTCAAGCTTGTAATTTAGATAATGCAGTGCTATAATACCATGTCAGAATTTAGACATTTAAATGAGAACCAACAATATTTGTGCAACTGTCTGACAAGTACATTTGGAAAGTTTATGATGTGTAAATCTTGGGTGTTTTCTGCCTTATAAAGCCGAAGTAAATGTTAAAAAAAAAGAGTTTCTCTGCACCATTTGGGTAAGTTAGTGAGTCTGTTTGCATTTATCCTCAATGGGCAGCAACAAAAGGCCCAACTTATTAAATCTCAGAGAAGCGTGCAGTCTTGTGCTGTGCACTTACCATTCATGAAGCACACACAACCTGCCTAGCTCTGAATTCAAAGGGAGACCTCACAAAGAGATAAGGTCAGCAGAGTGAGTCGTCTTCATTTCCTTCCTCCCATCCATGTCTTGTCTTCCCGGTGTGTCTCTCTCTCTCTTTCTCTTTGTCTCTCCCTTCACAGTGGATGACTCAGCCAATTTGCCTCCCTCCCCTCCCCCCTCTCCATCCGCTGAGCAGATTGGGCCTGTGGCACAAGGTACACCTATACACACTTGAAGCAAATCCAGGCTATCCAGGTTGACGGTGTGAATGGTTGTGAGAGTGGCACAAATGTCTCTAAAAGACACCCAAACACACTTGTCGTGACGATTTAAAGACAGGGCATCCTCTTCCTCCTCTCTCTTTCCTTTTCCCCCTACCGTTTAATTTCACGGTGCTCTGTCTGCATGCCAGCTGATCGTCATATCACCTTTAAGGAGTTTGCAGCATGCATAGCACACCACCCTGTCCTGTCCACACTCCTGTATTGGTTTTAAAACACATAACAGTTAGTTGAGTCGTCAACCCTACACATAAAGACTAGGTAATACAAACACTCTTCCTCCATTCAGCCAATAGTACATTACCTGCCACTGGAGTCCTTCATTTCATTAGTCTGCTTTCCACCTCTCAACATCTCCTCTGTTGTTCCGTAGCTCACTCTGTGTCTTGATTTTTTCCAAGTCTGACTTTCAGCTTTTTAACATATCTGTGTGTTTCTTCTTGGCATGTGGCATGCAATCACGAAAGTGTAGCGTCGTATAGTCTCACTGCATGGTTTAGGGTTAGTGTCTGTATTCAGTGTCTGAAATTTTGATCTGTGGTGCAAAAAAATAAATAATGAGATATGCTCATAGACCGTATTAAAAAGATTGAAATAGCCACTTTGATAGCTGGTTTGTGACGTACTGCTTTTGAGGACTTTTCAGTCATTTCCATCTTAGTTTTTTGAAACCTGAGGTTGGAGAGGATGATTCTGACACTGAACCACAATGTAGGCCCCGCACTTAATCATACACTGATTTAGTGTAACGTTGACTTTAAATGGCTTTTCTACTCAATAAGAATTGAAACTAGTGCTTGAGACCCTCCACTCTTCAGAAAAATGTCTGCTGAGGTCGTAAAAGACATGACAAATAAGGTTGTTATTGTTACATTTGCCAGATGAGCCGCCCCCTGCTGGCCAGCAGGTTTAAAGTTATACTATCTAAAATTTTTACTGCTAGATCTCAGTAAATTGTAGATTGCAATCAAGGATTGATCTAGGACAAACATGTTTTAGCCATCAAAGACAGATAAAAAATATTAAAATTAGACTCTCCCCCATAACCGGCAAGGCTGGTCGACATGTTTCTGCTTCTGTGTGTTTAAGAAGTACAATGTTGTACACACTATATTTTAAGATACTTGAATAATATCAACACTTAACCACAAATAAGGAAAAAGAAGGAAAACTAATACAGTCGATTAACAGTCAGTTAAATATTTTGTAGTCACCTCAAAAGATTTGGCCACTGTTCATCTGTAGTAAGTGTTCTAAGATGGCAAAAGCAACTCCAGACCAGATTGCCCCATTGTGTAGGCTGTTAGGCCACTGTTTACCTCAGCTGTCAATGCCGGGTAAGAGGCATCCCCCTTTATTTACTCTGAAGGAGGCTGTAAAACTTTGTGAAAGGAGTTCAATACAGGTCAATGAGTCCGTGAAGCTCATTTCTCTACAATGACAGTGATATTGAGCTGAGTTGTTGAGGATATACTGAAATTTTATGTCAGTGAGTTCTGCTGTTTTTGCTGCTGTTAGCCTCTGTTACCTGCTGTTAGTGAAACTTTCTTTGAAGTGAATCTAACATTGTTGGACTCAGACACTTAGTGAATAAACTCTCATACCATGTAAGAACCTAATCAAACTGTTTATCAGAAGGAAAGTGTGATTTTTATGTATTTTAAGCCTAACATTAGCTGACATAACATTAGCCTATAACCAGCTGTTGTTATTTTTAGCTGGCTCATTGTCAGGTGTGGCCACATACGTAAACCGTCCTTCCTAGCAACTGCATTCAAGATGGCAGGGTGACATGGCAGCTTCCACAAACCAGCACCTGCTCACGTGTATTTTTAATAGCTCAATAATAACTTATCTATGTATATTTATCAGTACAATATCCTTTTTTTTTATATTAAATAACCTCAAAATACTGACTTACCTTTAAGGCACTTTTCCTACAAAGAGGCTATCCCCATCTTTTACATACAGCCTATGAATAAAAAGACAGATGGCTTAGAGCTTTATTCAGGATTAATAAACTGTTATTTACTACTGTAGTAAGATGCTGTAACCGCTTCTACATCTAGTATGCAAACCATTAAAAACATATCTCTTATAATTCATGTTGTCGAATATTTATGTATTTATTCATAAAGACCAGGCTAGAAGGTGTGTCGATTGCATCCCATGTGTCTCCATCAGAGCTGAAAGTGTCTTGTAAACCATGTAATCCCAGTTTTGTCATCCTCCATGTCTCATCTATGCGTCTTCCTTCCCTGCCCAAAGATGATAAAGTAGAGGTTGTCAGTCAACAGCAGGATGAGAAGGAAGAGGCTCCAGAGGAGCTCAACAGTCACCAAGAGGATGTGACATATGAGCAGCCAAGAGATTTGCTCTTAGAACAAACAGATTATTTAACAGAGCCCCAGGCTTTGGGCTGCCAGCAAGCCCAGACCCCTGAGGCCCTCAATGGAGGAAGTCATCAAGGTGATCACAACCCATCACAAAAAGGTGTGTGTGGTTTTCTGTGTGTGCATACAGTTTGTGTGAGAGTAGAGCGTGAGTGTACCTCTGCCCGTAACCTATTTTGCATGATCCTCTTGTGTTCTGTAGCGGGTTCAAAAACTCTTAATAAACTGTAATGCAACTGAGGCTTTGCTGCCAGCCTTCCTGCAGCTTTGTTGCTCTGAAATCCTTAAGCTTCTGCTTCAATACCTGAAGTTGCAAAATGACGTGGCAGCATTTTGAGTTCGTGCTTTTTCATCCAAAACATTACCATTTGCTTTCCATCGGAGCGACATCAGAACGCCCGATCAACCATACTACAGTTGATCATTTCTGCACCTTTGTATTGCCAGCTACATTGCAAATGCAAATATCATTGTCTGAACTGTAAAGCCTTGTAGATGTAATTGTTGTTAGAATTATTGCTCTGTATATTTTTTTTATGTGGGTTTTGCTGTAATATTTGTGTGTGAAGCAGCTGTTTCTGAGAGCACCCACCTGTATGGGTGCCTCACAAATCAGTCCTGAATGTATTTCGAGTTTGTTGTATCACTGCTTTCAGTTTCACTGTTGTTTTCATTTCATCCCAAAGCAAAAGTTAATTTCCTATTGTTGCTAAAAACACACTTAGGATATTAAGATTCACCCTCATTGCTCATCACTATTGTGAAACTTAATAAAGATTATATCGCAAATATTATTTTTATAATTTGTGCTCTATAAAGATTCATTCATATCCACAGTATGCCAATGTTTGCAGTAGAAATTGCAGTAACACCATTTATACATCAAATAAAAGTAACTTATTTTGATCACCATGTTGATGACCATATTTTATCAAACCTCCTGTATTGCAATAGGAATTCAGTGTGTTGGGGTATCATTTTGTTCTTGTCATCTAACATCATGCAACTCATTCCTTCATTCCAGTTCTGCACGCTATATTAGGTGCTGTGACCCCCCTCTGTGCTGTTGTGGCCTGCCACAAAATACACTGTGCTGTGTGTATTGCTTGATGGAGAGCTACTGTATCTATGTGCAGAGGGCGCCGGCTTGACTGTATTGGCTAGCTTTTGTGGATGCTGCAAGCAAAGCTTTTAGCTAACATGACTCGACACAAAGTTGTACAGTATCCTTCAAACTCGCAGCCCAGCCAGAAGAGAGAGTCAGTAAGCCATCTTGTGAGTCCACTATGAAGGAAGACGAACCGTCGCCATTTGAGAAACAAAGAGCAAAGGCAGAAGGAGAAGAACCTGCCTCGATTGACCCTCCCCTTCCTTCTGATAAAGAGAAACATCTCCCCTGCACTTCCTCAACAGAGCAGGGTAATCAAGACAGAGAGGGTGGGAAAGAAGAGGTCACTGACAGCAAAATACTTTCAGAGTCTAAAGAAAAAGAAGCAAAAGAAGTTGTGCTTTCAAAGGCCTCATCAGAACTTATGGCAGAAGAAAAAGAAGAAGCAGGAATTATCTTACCAAGTGAGTCAGGGTCAAATATGAATGAAAGCAAGGAAAAAACAGATGTTTTTGAGGCAGTCAGTAAGGAGGACCAGCATGGTGCAGGTGACTGTAGATTGCATGAAACACCACCGGTCACTGAGATTCAAAAAACAGACCTGTTGCAAGAAACTGTGACGTCAAGTCCAGAACTTGGCAGACCAGATGTTTTTGTAGCACATGTGTCAGGATCAAAAACCTACTTTGACACATCCATGGAGGGCCGAGAAGAAGAGTCGCCACAAACCCAGAGCTATTATGAGCTCAGCACAACAGCAGAGATAAAATTAAGTGGAGATGATGAAAGCATTGTGCAGAATATGGAGAAACAACAAGAGCAAAAGGTCAAGACATCTTCTGGTAAAGTGGGACTGGAACAAAGAAGTCTTTCCTTGAACATTACTGTTGGGTCTTCAGCTGGACAGATGGTGAAGGAAGAGAAATCAAGGACCTCCATGGGAAGCTTGTATCCAATCAGTGGAAGCTTTGATGAATCAGAGGTTTATCCGTCAACTCCATCTGTGGTGAGCCATCCACCTACATTTCCTCCAGCTGTCTCCATTACTCCGACTAACACTGAAACACCTGAAAATATCTCCACCGTGGCAGAAGAGCCCTTACCTTCTGATAAGCACACAGATAGTTTTAAACTATCAGGAAGCCTCTCTGAGATGTTGGACCTGGCTGGTGCCCTACCTCGTCCATCGCTGGAGAGGATGGAGGTTGACTACATGAGAAGAAAGTCAGTGCCAGCCAATGTATCTGCTCTTGTGGGAAGTTCTTTAGCCAAGCTTGCCTTGACAGATCAAGCCCCAAGTGTTGTGTCACGAGAAAACCAGCTGGAGGAGGTGGGCTACTGTGTCTTCAGTGAGTATTCAGGGCCCATGCCTTCTCCCGCAGATGTACCCAGTCCCGGGGACTCTCCACACCAGCGTTTCCCTTCTGTAGAGGGGGAAATAGAGGAGGCTCAAGGGGGTTTGGAAGCAGACGGTGTTCAAAAAGGAATACAACAACAAGATCATAAAGAAGTCACCCCTGTGATCTATCAAAAACCAGTGGTAGAAAAGAAAGACTCACCAGTAAAGTCTAACCTGATTCTTGAAAAAGCTGTAACCAGTGGAATAAAACCGGATCGGCTAAGAATCCCAATGACTACCTCGAAAGACAGACTGAGTGAATTTCGTTTGGAGACTGGGTTGCCAGGGGACATAAAGATCCAAGCTATCCCTGAAGTAGATGTTGAAAAAGACCCCTCAAGAGAGGCCTCACCTATCCCACCAGACAGTTCATTCACTTTCGCTCCTACAGAAACTGGAAGCAAAGTTCCTCCAACTCCAACAACTCCCAAGTCCCCTGATGACACATCAACAGAAACCCAAATTGCAGGGGAGAAAGCACAAAAAGATGATCCATCAGAGCTAAAACCATCTGAAAATGCTGATAATAAACAGTCAGAGTTAGACAAAGAAAATCTGAAACCTGAGCAGAAAGAATCTGAAGAAAGAAGTGATGAACCAGAAATGCCGAACAAAGCCTTGCCTTCAGGACTATCTCAGTCTTTAGAAGAGAGCACAGACAAAAATAAGACAATCCAAAGTGAGCAACAGACCTCAAACACTACTCAAGATTTAAGTACTAAAAAGCACACAGATGAGAAAAACAACCAAAATCAGCTACAAAAAAGCAGTCTGGTGAAAGGCTCACCGAAGCTTCAAATATCTTCTCCGATCATCATTATCCCTCAAGCACAAGTAGATGAGGAACCAGAGGAGGAAGATGATATTGAGATTGCAGAGGAGCCTCAAGAGATAATGGAAGAAGCCCAAGAGTCAGATCAAATGGGGAGGAGTCAAACTGGAGAAGCTCAGCAGGAAGAGCAAAAGACAGAACAAGTGAGACTGATGGTAGGTGACCAGCTGTTGGAAGAAGATCCGAAGTCTGGAGCAGAAGAATGGAGTCACAGCGCCCAAAACAGCGACGAACCTGCAACAGACAGTTCGCACTTGTCTCCATGCTCTGACCACGAGCTGACACAGCAAACAGAGGAAGGAGGCAGAGAAGACATGGAGGCAGATAAAACAGAAGAGGACTTAGACACAGATAACGTGGAAGGGAAGACAGACGAATACGAAGGGGTGAAGAAAGAGAAAACAAGGGAGGAAGAGGAAGGAAAGGAAGATCATGAAATGATAGAAGAAGAGGATGGGAAGAAGGTGAGGAAGGAGGAGGACGAGACCTCAGATGTTCTTAGTCAGACCGATCAAGCACCTAACGATGAAACCACCATGGACGTGTCCATCCTAGATACAGACAGTGGCTGGATGGATTCACAAGGTACCCACAGTAAAACCTGTTAATAAATCACTTGTTTAAAAAAAAGATTAAAAGCCTTTAAATGTTTGTTTAGTTAATTATTTTGGTTTAAAAACTTGCTAGCACCAGAAAGCTTGTTTGTAAATGTGTCTTTTGTGCTAAGCTAGCTCCTAGCTAGCACGGAGCGTGGAGAGTTAGCCCTCTTTTGATCCTTCTCCACTGCAGATGATGACAAAAGTATTATGACTGAGCAAATCGAAGCCCTTCCTCAGCCCCAGAGCTCGACCAGTAAGCCTGTGGTGGTGGACAGACCCGCTAAACGGGGCCCCGGCAGATCAAGGGCCACCACTGAGTCTAAAGTATCCCGCAAAGTACTGAGCCACCATCCACCAAAAGAGGAGATAAAGAAGAAAAAAGGTTCCAATTCTGTATTTAAGCCTGAAATTTGTAATCCTTGTCATCTAACCGAGGTTTGCATGTCGGTATAATCCTGTCTCTCCTCTCTGCTAGTAGGCATCAGGAGGGCTGACCAGAGTAAGGTGTCAGCCCTCCAAAGTCGTTCCCCATCTCGAAAGGGTGTAGCCAAAGTGGCGGCCAGACATCCTAGGCCTGCTCTGCTTCACGGCTCTGGTAGACGCAAGGCCACAGGTGAACACTTTTCACCCGGAATCAGTGCCATGGATAGAGAGACAGAGAGAGTAACAACCAAATTTTTAAAGAATTTTTTTAAATGCAACCTGGAAAATCAGTTTTGGATATGCGGCGTTCGATGTCTTTGCTCTCTCTCTCTATTGATGGCTCATTGAGGAATCAAGCAAGGTGCAGTGTAGCTGGCAAACATCATGTGCTGCTGATTTATTTTTTTAAATTCTGTCATGTCTGGTCTGCTTTGGGTCTCTTTTTCTGTTTTGTTTTTCTAAAAGCTTTAAACCTGCTTTGTTTTTTCTCATTTGTCAAAAGTGGAGTATTTGCTCCCGCTCTGCTTCAAATTCATGCTTTTATGTTTTTTTTCCTTGCTCAGTGATGATGTCGTTCATTGTGACTGGTATTGAATAACTGGTTTAACACTTGTGTGTGTGTCTCGTGAAAATGGCCGCATGTTTGAAGGTATGTGTTTTGTCGCTTAGTGAGAGTGACGTGAAATGTTGTGATGCTTAACGTGTACAGAAGATGCTTCTGTAATATGAATGTGCTCCAACCAATGGTTTCGTATGTCCACTTTTTCACTTTGTATTCAGCACATGTGCATTTGTGTGTGTCACACTGATGAACAAGTTTGCTTCACAGGTGTGGAGCACCATCAGCCCCTCAGTGTGGCCCACCAGTCCAGGGAGAGGACCACTGTAAGTATAACAGTGAACACACGTGTATTATGTTTTGTCTTTTAATTGAAATCCTCACAAAGTTAAGGTTATTCCCAGAATGTTTTCATCATCTCTCAGTAATATTGATTCCTAAAAGACCACTTTCTTCTTATTGGCTACCGGTCACCTGGATTCCCAGGTGATTCCCATGTGAGCCCTGCCTTTTTATTTTTGAGTTACTGTTGCCTTCCTATAAGCTCAAAGTAGTCTTGCTATTCTCCTCTGATCTCTAACATCAACAAGGGATTTTTACCCGCTCGCTGGATATTTTCTCTTTTTCAGACCGTTCTCTGTAAACACTACTGATGGTTGCGTGGAAAATCAGATCAGATCAGCAACCGTGCCTCATTTAGCGTCACTTAAATCACTTTTCATCCCCATTCTGATGCTCAGTTTGAGCTTCAGCAGGTCGTTTTGATCATGTCTACAGATTTAAATGCACTGAGTTGCTCCGATGTAATTTGCTGCTTTTGCATCAACAAACAGTTGAACAGTCTTATCTAAGAAAGTGGCTGATGAGTGCATTTTACAATACGACTTTTAGGCCACGGCGTTTTCATATTTTCTGTTTTGTTTTGGGGTTTCTTCTCTTTTTTTTGCATGTCTGCTTTTCTCTCTCTCCATAATTGTTTTGTCCTGCATGCTTGCTTCTGTCCTTGTGTCAGTCTCGACAGAGAAAATCTGTGAGTATAGACATCAAATGTGCAAAAATCTTTTACATTTTACCATTAAAAACACACTCATGATGTGCAGCAACAAGCAGCACAGCTCATCCAAGCGATTTCAGGCAAATTCTGTTTTGTGTTCATGTGAAACCTTTGATTTCATTCCTAAATATAATTAGATCAAACAGAAATAATACTAATCCAATGTTCATGTGGTTCATTTGGCATATTTATATAGACAACAATGTTCTTAGAGACGTTCTGTTAAATGGAAAACTTTGAGAAATTACAACATACGTACACAGACAGTCTGTTTGTCCTTGAGCCACAAATAAACACATTGCATTTCCACTCCATCCTGTCTCAACTTTTCATTTCTCTATCTGCTTGTCACGCCTGTCTTCCATCCTGAACATCTTCCATCTACCCTGCATGCCTTTCCTTCCTGTTGTCATGGTCACGGTCAAGAGCCCCACAAGGGCGGTTGTGTTAAAGATGGCAGTGCAGCGTCGGGGGTTCGATCGCGAGCCCCCCCGGCCCGGCTCTGCCTGTAGCCTTAAACGGAGCCCCCTCGTACAGGCGGAGCTCTGCGAGGCCCGTCCCTCCTCCGCATGCTCGCGCCCGTCTCCTCTTTCTAAGAAATGGGCAGAGAAGGTAAAGTGAGGGTGGGGGATAAAAACAACGGTTGAGAGGTGGCTGTGACCAGTGTGTGCATGCCTCAGCCTGCATCTCAACTCTGCTGTGTGTCTGTTAATCCAGGAGAGAGCATACCGGAGCCCTGAGAAGAAGTCGTCCCTCCCCAGGCCAGCCAAGTCTCTGACACGCCACATCCCGGCTGCTGAACAGGAGGACAACAGCACCCCCTCCAGGCCAACCTGTAAGAATCCACACGGTCCAAAACCTTCAGATTGTTTGCTTCCCAGATTAATTGCTTCTTTACTCAACCAGATTATTGTATTCAACTGTAACTCCCAAAACCTTCCACCTCCTACCTGCTGTTTTACCCCTGGTTTTCCCTTTTATTCCCTTCTTCTGTAAAGCGATCAGAACAGCGGACACCAGGTCTGGAAGAGCCCCTAGTATGGCAGGTAGAACACCTAGTAGATCCTTTTAGACCTTTCACACCATCTTCATCAACATCTTTTTATTAGTTTATACTGTTTCTGCTTGTTTGCTTTAATAACTCTAAGATAAGGACTTATATTTTCTATAGAAGAGAGCATCATCCCTTCACACTATTCAATTTGATTTTATTGATATAGAGCAAAATCACAACAACAGTCATTTAGAAGACCCTACAATAATACAGAGAGAACCCCAACGATCAGATGAACCCCTATGAGAAAGTCTTTTGGCAATAGTGGGAAGGAAAAACTCTCTTTTAACAGGAAGAATGCTCAGGCAGGTCTAGGCTCAGGGAGGGAACGTAATCTGCACAAAAGTTTGGGGTCACTTGATTTTGAAAGAAAAGCATATTTGTTTTTATCTAACAAACATGAACTGGATTGGAATTTTTGCAAATGGCAACAAATATCTCCGTTTCTGTGTCAGTGGCCAATGTTTACCTCGTGCAAGTTTATTACGTTAAAATGGGGCTGGATAATCAGAAAAGCTCTGGTCCAGTTAGGTTCTTGTCCAGATGGTTAAAAATGCAATGAATCTGGCCTTTTGGGTGTCTGAAAAGAGGTTTTCATGCAACAGTGTGTACTACCCCTTTCACAAATTGGCACAATTCAGCTGTTCTGGGTATCATTTAATCAAACCGCCAGCCGAAAACATGTGAGGTCTCTGGATACGATTGTCTTATTGCCTGGTTTTGTACCAGGATCTCCTCTTCCTCCTGCTCCTACAAAGCCACCTTACCCTATTCCGAGAAGGGAGTAGTACACACTGCAGTCGAAAGGCTTAATTTTTTTTGTGGTTTTTTTTTTTGCCATTTTCTAGATGTCTCCCTTTATGTGAGACTTGTCTTCTCGTCCACACGCATCGAGACAGTGTCCCATGTTTTGAGTAGTTCTACTGTACAAAATTAAAAAGATATGAATTCCCCAAGAAATCCAAAGACGGTAGTCACACAGAACAGCAGCTGAAGTAATGTTTGATACAGGTGATACTTAAGACCAGAAAAACTGCTTGTAAGAAGTTAAACATAGTATGTTTGTACTTTTCACAATGCCCTGCTGGAGCGTGAGACTGATCCATTGACCTCATATGTTAGCACAACACTCTGCAGTTCTGTGCAAAAGTCTTGAGCCACCCCTCATTTCGTTATATTTTACTTACAAGGAGCCAGACTTTCTTGTAATTCTTTTAAAGTGCTCTTGAACAATAGTCCTTCAGGTTTTCTGAAGCTCTTGGACATTGGACACACTTTTTATTTTTTTCAAACGATGCCCTATGACATCACAATGATGCCATAAAGTTTTGCAAAACCACACACCGCATGAATATATCCCAAAATCTCAAGTTTTTACAGCTTATAGAAGCCAGTTTTTGTCAGTTCTGCTCCAGTTATATGTGTAAAGATGATAAAATACACCATTTTAGTGTGTAATGTTTCAAGGTCATAGTTCAAAGGTCAGTGTCACAGAATTCGGAAAAAGCTTTAGTTTCACTGGAAACAGGTATTCATAAAACGTGTCTAAATAGGCTTCATCCACCCTGCAGTTATCTTATCAGAAAAGCAGGTGTGGATCACAACAACAGGTGTGCTCCTTGTTCTCATGCGGCACCATGTAGGATAAAATCTTATTGGTTCTGCCCCGGTAACGCAGCAACAAGCTGCCAGTAGCTAAATGAATTCAGCTGCCTGTGTGTGTGCTTTCATGCTCCTCGGCAAACTCTCTTGTTTGAGCTTGGCTGTTTGCTTAGGGGGAAACTGAGCAGGTCTTTTTCAGTGCTGTGTTTTTCCTCCATCATCATCATCATCATGAGAAGCAGATGAAGGATCACTCCTTTCCATCCGATGGTTTGAAGGTTTTCTTTCATTCCTCCTCCTTCGTCTTCTCATTACTCTCACTCTCTCTTCTCTTAAGGTACAGACTCGGCACGTTCCCGATCTGTCCACAGCGGCGCCTCCACCCCGGGCTCCTCCGCCGTCACACCCGGCACGCCCCCGAGCTACTCCTGCCGCACGCCTGGCTCGCGCACCCCGGGCAGCCACACGCCCAAGTCCTTCAGCGTCCTCCAGGAGAAGAAGGTGGCGGTGATCCGAACCCCACCAAAATCTCCATCTTCTGTCCAGCGGCAGCTGAAGGTCATCAATCAGCCTCTGCCTGACCTGAAGAATGTAAAGTCCAAGATCGGCTCCACCTCCAACATTAAGCATCAGCCGAAGGGCGGACAGGTAACAGACGCTCCTGGGACACAGAGTGACTTTTGTCTTTGCAGCACACAGAAATACAAACACATCTGCAGGTAGAAAAAGCTCAGATTTCCATAGATTCATGATTTCTGTCCTTAGAAGTGTACATAATGCATGTACATAATTCTGCCACATGGGGGCAGTAAAGCACACGTTTATAACATTGACAATAAAAAAGGCCACATGAGACTTTAAACGGCAAACCAATCACGACTAAGAGCACAGCTGTTTTTAACTTTAATTATTGTCAGTTCATTGTATTATTTTCCTCAATCAAAACAGGTACCGCATAACAACAAGTCATTTTAATCATTTTAAGAGATTTTTTAATACAGATTTATTTCTCTATAATCATGAGTCAGTATTACTGGATGCTCTGTGAGTGTCAGAGTGTAGAAAGATCTTAAACAGCTTCTACAAACCAGTAAAAAAAAATAGGGAGC
The DNA here is from genome assembly GCA_015107715.1 of Tylochromis polylepis. NCBI lineage: Eukaryota > Metazoa > Chordata > Actinopteri > Cichliformes > Cichlidae > Tylochromis > Tylochromis polylepis. Next base: position 15,735 of record VVHJ01044545.1, on the reverse strand, counting down.
TTTAAAAGGATGTTTTTTTTCTCCTTTTTCCCTCTAGAAATGTCATAAAATGCTCAAATATCTCTCCTCATGCTCTGCGTTTGTGCTCGCTCACTGTCTGGTGTGCCTCTAACCCACCGTCTGTGTGTCTGCTTCCCGCCGACTGTCCTCTGCCCTCTCCCTGTCCACCGTCATCTCCATCAGTCTGGATGAATCGTCATCGGCTGCATCCTTTCCCCTCTTCCTCCGCCTTCCTCCTCTTTCTTTCCCAACAATTTTCTCCCCAGTGACCTTCGGCTCTCCCAAAGTTTTTTGTTGTTTTTTTAACATAAAGCCTTCCTCCTAAGAAAACATCGCTTCCAAGGAGCAGCCAGCCTGCAGAATCATTTGCCCCTGAGGGAGCTGCTTTCGTCACTGTGCAGGATTTACCCTTCCAGCTCTGGGTATTAATAATTTCAAGCGTGCAGAATTACCTATTGAGGAGTCACATCAAGGACACAGCATAAAAATATGTCATCTCTCTTCCTTTTATCCACCCCTGATTTTTAGAAAAAGATGGGGGGGGGTTAGGAACCGAAGACATAAAAATTTTAGAGGATCTCAAGGTGGCCAAGCTGTTAGGAAAACTGGGAGATGTTCCCTTGCATTGAAGTACCTCACACATAAAATAATACATGGACTGCATGCAGATAGGAGACAGAATCCCATCTTTATGTTAATCTCTGGGGTGTAACAGATCATTTTAATGTCCCCACAGTGCTGCATTGGTGAGGTCATTAACCCTGTGATATATGGAGGTGGAGTCGATTCACTGCCAGCTCTCCCTCCTTCTTTGGGGAGAAATGTGACAGAGGGACAGAAATTTTTAATGAGGCTCGGTGACGCACGGCTTAGCGGAGCAGCACAGGAGGGCAGACAGATATATACACCAGAAACATTAGAGGCCCTTTTTCTGTCTTCTCATATTAGCTTCTGCTTTTAGAGAAGCTTTTCTTCCACACAAAATCAATCTATTTAGACTGAAGTGTAGAGGAGCTTTTTTTTTTTATACTAGAATGACTCATAGGTCAGTGTTAAGTGGCTCATTCCTGTTAAAATGGTCCGGTACAAGGACTGGACTGAAAACTAATGAAAAACTTTAAAAGACCTTCAGAAAGCCTGGAGAAGTATTGCTCAAGAGCACTTAAAAAAAAATGACTGGCTCATTGGAAGCACAATATAAAGAAATAAGGGATAGCTCAAGTTTTTGAATAGAAGCGTTTATTGTTCATTTGTTGTTCTTCTGTAAAATGCAAGAGACCAGGTTTTGCAGAGACCAGGTTGACGCATTTATATTTGTTATTTATTTATTTTAAATCCAAAGATGTTTCATGTGTTTGGTCACATGTGAATAAAAACAGCAAAGAGTCACAACTTAGAGGCTGAAAACAGTAAATGTGGTATTTCTCCTTTCAATATTGTGATTATCCGAATAGCAGTCGGCATATTTTCTGCAGTCTGTCTAATTTAGTGATTACATAACTATTTCATGTTTTTAAAATAAACCAAACAGGCTGTCATTGGGTTCAGTTCATGCGCTCTGTCATTGGTCGACCTTGCAGAAAGGCTAAAGCCTCTGAGCTGTAACACCCACAGAAGGAGTAAGAAAGATAACCTCTAAACGCAGCACATGTTGTTATACGTGAGAATAAATCAACATCAGAGTTGCCAGAAGAATCCAGGTCAGTTCAGTGGAGACTGAAGGAGGAGGCTGGTTCTCACAGCTCTCATGTGTTTTCCCTGAACCCCCTTTTCTCTTTTTCCTTTCTCTTTATTGTTTGTCTTCACTTTCTGAGTCTTTGAACAGCAGGACAGCCCCCTTTTTTATTATTTTATTTTATTTTTACTGTACGAGCAACACAAAGAATGATGGACAAAGCAGAAACACTCTCACTGGTTGTGTTAAATCCAATTGATTACCATTTACTGGGTTTTACAACTAACGCAGGGGAAAAAACACATCTTTGCTTGTTTTCTATTTGCAGATTTGATCCTCATCGTATTTATAACATCTTGATCTTTCTATTGACCATCAGTCTGAGCATCTCTCAGGAAAGAAACCCAATTTTTCACACACAATGAGGCTTAACTTGGCCAGTGAGATTATTTCTGCCTCCAGGACAGCTCTGAGAATAACCCAAAGTCAGATTTGTCCTCTGTGAAAGATTCTTGGAAGATCATCTCCTCCTGGGCCTGACTGCAGGCTCAGCTGCAACAGAGGAGTCGAGCAGTTTGTAACACCACTGTTTGGGGTTCTTGCACCTTTTTATCTTGGTCATTATAGACTGTATATAAAAGGCAGACTCTGAAAACTGAAGCCAGTTTGCATTCTTTCTAATGGCCAGCAGGGGGCAATTAGAAGAAACTCAGCTAACTTGATCTGTGACCTAAGCAAACACTTTCCTGATAAGTTTACATTCACATCACTGGTATTCTCAGAGCTGTATACACCAGCACAAAGAAGAGCGTTGTTAGTGCTAATGATGCACACAAACAGACCCCGACCCCTCACTGCACACTTATCTAAACGAGGCACATACAGTGTTTTCTTTTTTTTATTATCATTATTATCCAATTTTATTTTAGGTTCAAATTTTACACGAGAAGCTGGACTTCAGTCATGTTCAGCCAAAGTGTGGCTCCAAGGATAATCTGAAGCACTCGCCCAAAGGAGGCAATGTATGTACGCCTTTCTCTCTCTCTTTTTTCTCTTTCTCTTATTTCTCTTTCCCTTTTTTCCAGCTGGCGCTGTCGTAGCACTCACTGTCATGCTACTTTTATGTGTTCACGCATCTGTCATCTGTCTGTATGCCAATGCCTTGTTTCAGGCAAGCAAGCGAGAAGGGGTTTATTTCCGAAGGTGTAGCACGTCCATGTTACTTCTTTGTCAGTTAGCACTGCTTTGTGCTTAGTGTATAATGGGAAAGTTAGCAGATGTAATCGGGAAACTGGGGTGGAGGTGGGTTGCAAAGCGGCTTGCAGATGTGGGCAGCTGTTGATGGAAGATTTGATTTTTATTTAGTGTTTTAAAATTGCGGATGTTGCACACTGGGAAGTAAACGCTTTCATGCGCTTCAGGTTCAAGACTTGGTGCTAAAGAGGACCTTCATTTCTGCATAGGCTTCAGCTTGTTTCATGCAGTCAAGTGCACTCGAGTTAAAGTGGGCATCGACAGACTGACGTAAACCTGGGATGCTTCTACAGGATTATTTTAAGCGGGAAAGTAGGAAGGTTTTTTGATTAAGCCCCTCGACTCCACGCCTGTTTGAGAAACCCTGTGTTTTCTGTCTGTTTGTAATTTTTTTTTAAAAAAGAAAAAAAGTCAACCTGTCATCCCCAGGTCATGATTCCAAGCGTTAAGCTGGACTTTAGCCACATTAAGTCTAAATGTGGCTCCCTGGACAAAATCCAGCACGCAGCAGGCGGGGGAAACGTGAGTGACTTAGCAGAAAATTCATCTCATCCAAGATCTGTCGTTCTTGATAACACTTCACATTTAGACGTGTGTGTCTGAGCCGTCCTCGTGGAGTGTGTTCATCTTCATCAGCTGTATTTTGTGTCTCAGAAACAAAAACATTTATAATTGTATAATCTTTGCGCATTCACCTGGGGCACAACATACAGTATGTCTGCATAGTGCATATATTTCATAACATAAACGAGTTCCCTCTGCAGCCTGCAAGGCTGTCAGTTTCTCTTGTTTACAATGCTCGCACTAATTCACTTCACCCATGGACAATAAAGTTTAATTGAAGCACCTGTTCCCCGTAGCGTCACACAGTATCGCCTGTGTTCTGTGTTTGTTTGATGTCTGTGCCATCACTGCTTGCGTTCATGTTAACCTCCACCCCAGGGATCTGACATCAGCCTCTCTGTGGCTCTTCTGTGGACTGCGGTTGATTGACTCGCGCCACCTTTATCTAGAGATTCATGTCGTGTCATCTCACCGCATCCATTTTCTCTCTTTGTCAAACCTGTCGCTTTCCTTTCACTGCATTTCATGCCTGTTATTTGTGGTTTATTCACATTCAAAGCATTTAAAGGTGAATTTGTGCACTGTGCCACTGCTCGCAGGTCCAAATCCAGACCAAGAAGATCGACCTGAGCCATGTCACCGCCAAATGTGGTTCCTTTTCCAACATCCACCACAAACCAGGTACTGTATAGCCACAGGTGGCCTTTTAGAAAAACTTGGAGAATTACATTAATTGTACAAAGTATTTAAGGGTCTTTTCTTAAAGGAATGCTGAGACTAGTTGTCATTAGCACATCTTTAATTGTCCTTGTTGAAAGAAGTTACTCGTACTAAGAACTTTTAAAAACAGTGGTGATATATATTCTTCATGTATATCTTACTGAAAACCATGAAATTTCCAGTTGTGCAAAAAATCCTTAGGCCCCCGATGGTTCTTATCTATATCTCAGACCCTGACCATTGTCACATTGCCTAGCAACCACCTACCAATGAGTTAAAATGGTCCATTTGCAGCGTTTATGCACCTGTGACTCCTTATAAAAGCTTAGTATCATTTTAATTTTGTGGCAAAAACATCTCATTTATATCCACAGCAGTTGAATTATGCATGGTATTTTATGATGTCCTTGTGCTGCTTATTAACTATCTAACAACACACTAAAATCGCAGACCAAACAATACTCCAGCATGCATGTATACTAGTATATATGATGTATGAAAAATAGGAAGGCAAACTATTTACACCTACTTGTACAAAGTATGTAAGGGGCTAGTTGCTATTAGCTGATTTTGAATTGTCCTTATGGAAAGAAATGATTTTTGTGCCATTTAGAGCATAACAAGCACCGTATTTTATGCTAAATGCTGATATGGATCATTAAAACCTTCCAGTATTGATATATGTACCAATTTTCTTTATGTAGATCCACTGTAATCCATGAAACCTCCAGCTGAACAAACAAACCCTGTCCCTGATGGTTCTTATCTATAGCACATCGTCACACTGCCTGGCAACCACCGACCAGCGAGCTAAAATGGCCCATTTGTAGTATTTATGCAACTGTAACTCCTTATAAAAGCATTGTTTTAACTTCAGGACTGTACAGGAGTTGAATTATGCATGGTAATGATGTCTTTATGTTGCCCAACAACCACCAGGCAACAGACTAAAATCACAAACAATGCTGTAACATTTAAAAAAAAAAGGCAACCAGCAAAGTATTCCATAGCTAGATTTGATGAGTGTCTTAGATATTGACAACTTGTCGAGTACATCAGATCTGGAGGCTGATTTCTTTCTTTTTTTTGTGCTTTCTTTTTTGTAATTTAGGAAATTTGCAGTCTTAAGAATTCATCTTGGTAGCATCAAAAGTTGCCGTCAATTCTGTGGGGAGTTGTAGACAAATACCGATGAAGTTTGTCGCCCTACTGATGTAGAACAAACCACCAGCGTTAAAGTTTCTTCTATTTTGGTAGTTTTTCACTGAAACGCTACAAATGTTTGTGCAGCACACATATTCCTCCACAAATAGCCGGTTTCTGGGCTGACTGAAGTTGGTTGGAAGGTTTTACCATGTTGCCCAATCCTGTTGGGAACTAAATGTGAAAACGCTCCTTGCTTCCACGCAACTATCAGCTGTGCTGCTGCTCTGCCACATGTGCTGCAGGCGGCCCATCTGAGCTGCTCTTCTGGACAAACTGTGCGATGACGGTTTCTAAATTACCCCAAACGTCTTTTACCACATTACACAATTATAAGATGATTTAAGCTCCAGTCACACAGCATTAGAGACCATGAAAATTTAAATTGTACTCCTTTAGCAATTGGAGGTTCCAGTTACTGTTGGTCACCAGGGCGGGTCACTGACATCCATTTGATAACAGAGGCAGATCCACATATCTTTCACACTCTTTTCTTATTTTATATGACATGCTTGTCTTTAACTTACAGTGCAACACATAGTTCAGTGGCTGTGGGTTGAATTTGATATGTAAATGTGTAGTTTTCTATCCGATTGTTGTGACAGTCCAGAAACGTTAAGTTCACCATGCACAAAAGGAATCAGAAATTCCACATAAATCAACATAAAGGATTTAAAATTATTTGTCATATTAAAAAAAAAGAAAAGAAAACAAGGCCCAGTAACACCAGTCTTTAAGCGGATGTCTGTTCCTACCAAATTAGCTGTGATTTAACAAAGACGTATGTATTTCCTTTGATCGTTGCAGTAATCTGATTGATATTTCTTAATTTCATCTGTCATCTGTCCACTTACAGCTTCAGTTTTGCCCCCATAATGTCACCGTTTCAACAATATTGACAGGAAAGTGTCAAGACAGGAAATTAAATATTGCATCCAGTCTTATATGGTACTATATGAACTGTATAAAGCAAGCACTTGTGCCTTTTCAGGCTCTGCAGTGTGCAGACTGAGATTTTTTTTGTTTTTTGCCCTGAGCATTGCCTAGGAGAAGAGGTGTCCTGCAGGCGAGCGATTCCTCGTGGGTTTAACACTTCTCTTCTCCTCCTTGCTGTCCTGTTCCCAGGGGGAGGACATGTGCGTATCGAGAATGTGAAGCTGGACTTCAAAGACAAGGCCCACGCCAAGGTCGGCTCTCTGGAGAACACCAGCCACATGCCCGGAGGCGGGAACGTCATGGTAAAAGGAAGCCTCTTTTTAGACCAAATGTCACTGTCAGTTCACGTTAAAGAAGAAAAAGAACATTGACCTAAACCGTCTTTCCCTGCTCACCAGATCGAGAGCCACAAGCTGAATTTCCGGGATTCGGCCAAAGCTCGGGTGGACCACGGAGCGGAAATCATCATCACCCACTCCCCCGGCGTCGAGACAGGAGGCACCTCTCCACGCCTGTCCTCCGCCGGCAGCATCAACCTCCTGGAGTCGCCCCAGCTCTCCACGCTGGCCCAGGATGTCACCGCTGCCCTGGCCAAGCAGGGCTTATGAGCTAGCTGCCTCTGCTTAGGAAAAATACAAATCCACACCATCACCCCTCCTCCTTTTCCCATCGTTCCCATTACAAGCCTCCGGTGTTTAACGTAACCCCCACAGTTGTAGCTGGTTGACCGTCTCGTCCAATCAACGATCCCTCCGGCCCTTCCAAGCGGGATTTTAAAAAACTGAATTCTTCATAAATCTTCATCGACACTCCCCCGTCTGTCAGTCTGCGTTTCATCCTCTCATTCACTCAAACGTGGACTGTTCTGTTTTAGATAAGCTGAATGCCAAGGTTCAAGTGTCTAAGAAGGTGGTTTTACGATTGTACCGTATTTTTCTTTGGTCCTTTTTCTGTTTGTCTTTTCTTCTTTTTCTTTGGTGCGTTGAAAAGCAGCGACACATTCCCACTCGCACGGGGCTAAAAACTTCAAGTTGGACCCCTGCGTGACGTCCATTCAGAATTTATATGGTACTGAATGCAAAATATAGCTACTAGACAGTAGGCGCTACTCTTAATGATAAGCGAGAGACTTAACTGACCTGCAAAAGAATGGCTGATGAGCATGTCTGCAAAAAAACACAAAAAAAACCATGTGAGATGAACTTTTCTTTGTTGCGTTTGTTGGATTTCCTGAATTGTGTTGAATTGTTGGACCAACTTGTGTTCTCTTGTTTTCTTTTTATATATAAATATATAAAAAATATATGTCACTGTAGTTGGAAGTATTTACAGTTTTGTACGTTCCCTGTGGCTGCTCTGGCTTATTAGCATTTAAATGTGGATAACCATTGCAGCTTTGTTGAGTCGGGCGCTAAAAGGCTAGCTTTCCAATAGATTTTTGTGTTTTATTTTCTTCTCTCGTCAGCCGACGGGCTGCGCCGCCCCTCCCCCCCCTCTCTTCTTTTTATTTTTCTCTGGTTCTACATTAGCGCTGTGGTTTTTATTAGGCTACAACAATGCTGTTATGCTGGCATGGCAAATAAATGATAAATAAATTAGATCTATTTGGAGCGATCTTTGACTTTTCTGTGTGAGTGTAAAATGGCCAGGGTGCATTCTAGCATACAGGCCCCTGTGACCTTGCTCCTTTTGCAAAGACTGGGTTGTGTAGTGTATTTGAGTGGGTAAAGGGCCCGAAGTTTGTTTTAAAAAGTGTTAAGTGTGAAGCTTTATATGAAAACATTCCATTTGAAAGAAGTTTTTCAATGTTTGCGGAGATTAAAAAGGTGAAGAATGGGAATAATAACCCACAAACTTGCAGCTTTTAGAAGTTTTTTTTTAAAAAAAAAGAATAGAAAAATGTTCTAGCATATTCTCTGCTCACCATTATGAGACTCCTCCGCCCCCCGACCACCTCCCCTCCTGATGTCAGCTGCCCCTCCAGTGTTTTTCTGTGCTTCCTATATCCCTCCCCTCCACCTCTTTGCCTGTGTAAGTGTATTTAAAAAAAAAAAGATTTAAAAAAAAAATTGTAGATGTGTGCACACTTTCCGGTGTTTGAGACGTACTGATGACAAAATGCTCCTGCAGGATGATGGCAACAACAAAAGTAAAGAAATAAAAGAAATAAAAACTGGTTCATTCTCGTCTTCTGGATCAATTCTTTGAAAATACTCGTCTTTATGTGAAAAAAAACGTCAACCTGCATGTTTGGCGTGCCTGTTTAGTTATCATCAGCACACGTTTTCAAGGTTAAATTAAAAAGTCGTCATTATTCATTAGGCATTGCTGGTATTACTGTAGTCATTTGACGTTTGTATGGAGGGTAAAACATAAGGCACGGGGGCCAGAATCGGCCCAACAAACATTGGCCCTGTGGACAACTTTGGAAAACGTGAAGGAGAGGATAAATTTTGGACTTTTGACTGTATTTTCACAGACTTTACAGCTTTCCTTGCTGATAAAGACCTCCACAGTCATTCATACTATACCAAAGAACAACAACAAAGTAATTAAGTGATGGATGAACATTTAAATAATAGAAACCTTTCCCTTTTTTCATTACTACACACATTTTTTTTTAGGGCCGTCAACGTTAACGCGCGTTAATCCGTCATCACGAATAACGCGATTAAAATTTTTAACGCAATTAACCCATCTGGAGCGCAGAATGACTCAAAATCCCTGAAATGTCTCTCTCAACGCATTTCGGGCAGTTTGTCCATTCTGCACTCAGATGGATTAAATGCGTTAAAAATTTTAATTGCATTAATCGTGATGACGGATTAACGCGCGTTATTGTTGATAGCCCTAATTTTTTTACTTAATGAGTTTGTTAGTCTGGCACCACAGTGATTTAAAAACAGACCTTTTTCGTGAATTAACAAAAACTTTGTTTTATTGTTATTACAGGATTTTTTTCTGTAATTTTAAACATTAATATCTTACAGTTTATGTCCAACGAGGGGACAGATTTCTTTCGCTTACTAGAGCAGCATTTCTTTTCTCTGGTTCTAACACAAGTTATAGTTGGACAAACACAATTTTTGCAGACTTGCTTCTTTACACCACTGCAGAGGATTTTAAATCAAACAGACTTTCAGCTTTAATTCAAGAGGGTTAACAAAAATGTATGTATGAGTTAAGAATTACAGTCATTTTTCTACACTATCCCATTTTCAGAGGCTCCAAATCAATTAGACAAATGACTGACAGGCAGTTTGATGGCCAGATTAGGCTTACTTATTATTCCATGACAAACAATGCAGATAAAATATCTGAAGTTGATTCCAATCCAATTTCATAGCTTCTTACTTAAATATTAGGCTCAAAGAAATGCCAGTGCATGTGACAGAGGCCATCATTAGAGTTGAAAAGAACTATCAGATATACAGCAAAAAAATCTAGGAGTGAACAAATCGAACGAATGTTCTAGCACACGAAGACAATAAAGTGGATGTTAAAATAAATAAAATGAACTTCACAACATTTCTCAAGAGAGAGACCAAGAGACGCCTTCAACAACATGCACACCACTGGTCACACACATGAATAAGAAGGCCAGATTGCCAAAAAACATGTAAACGAGCCTGCGCGGTTATAGAAAAACATCCTTTAGGCATGTGAAACCAAGATGAACTTGTAGCAGAATGATGAGTAGAGCAAAGTTTGGAGAAAGAACGAAACAACCCATGATCTGAAGAAAACCACATCATCTGTCAAACACGGTGGAGGTCGTGTTATGTTACGGGTATGGCTGCCAGTAGAACTAGGTCACTGGTGTTTGTTGGTGATATGTCTGCTGATAGAAGCAGCAGGATGAATTATGAAGTGTGTGGCGCTATCCTCTGCTCAGATTAGCCGAATGCTGCAGAACTGACTGACCCACAGCGTCCTGTTAAAGCAACCCAAGAGTTTCTCCAAGCAAAGATAAAGATATTCTTCAGTGGCCAAGTCAGTCACCTGATTTTAATCCAAAAGTGTAGCTTTGCAATTATTAAAAATAAAACTGAAACCAGAGAGACCCACAAACAAACCGAAATTAAAGGTAAGTGACATAAAGGCCTGGCAGAGCACCTCAAAAGAGGACATTCAGCAGTCAGTGACTACAAAGTATTTTCACCCAAGTATTTAAAAACAATCCTTATATTTAAACTTAGTTAGTTTGGCCTATTACTCTTGAGCCTCTGGGGGACTTAATATAAAAATAAAATATGGCTGTGATTCCTGAATAGTTAATACAAATATCTTTGTTAAACCCCTTGAACAAAAACAGGACAATATTAGTGTCTTTCTTCTGCAAATTACAGACTTAAATTCCTAGATGGTGAAGGTTTTCAGAGTAGCATGTACCAGACAGCCCTTCTTGCTGGGGCTAAGCGAGAAGAGGTGCTTCTCTTGAATAATGGCTATGTAATAGCGCAGTTTATTTAAACGTGGATGGCTCTTCCTGACCACCAACCAATCAGGATTGGCAGAATTAGATAAACGCTTCTGAGGAATATGCAGGGAAGCTCATCCCATTGTGAGACCTCTCACTCGTGCTACTCTGAGAACCGGGGTTACGCAAGTAACCTAAACCTTTTCTTCCCCACATGGTTAATGTTCCTTTAATTGATCCTTTCCTGTCTTTTGTCAAGCTTGATGCATGTTCAGACCAACCCTGCTGGGTTTAAATGTTCATGGTTTTAGTGCTTGCAGTGTGAGGCACTGTTCAGATGCTTTGAGTATCCATCTCCTGAGAACAGTTCTGGTACGTTCTTCTTCTTCTTTTACATGGAAACGCCGCATACAAAGCCTGCAGCACTGCCATGTTAAAAAACACAAAAACACGGTGCATTGTTCTGGATTTCGTCAACAAGTTAGATCCATGTTCGTCACCTGTCCAATAATGCAGGCATTATTTGGCCTGATGAGGATGTTATTGCGCGGCATGGCCTCTTTAACCAGTGCGAATGTTTCGGGAAGTGACACCTGATTTGATTTTGCTGTGTTTTTTATGACTCACAGCCGGGGCTATTATTAAACAACCTGTTGATATTTAAAGGGGTGGATTATGGCGCGTGTGGATGCACCACGCGGATGCAGCGGTTTTTGTCGCTCCATGTGTTGATTGCAGGGAAGCAGAGGAGGAGGAAAAGGCGGGGGGTGAGAACATCTGGCCCAGCTGCACACTGCGTCTTTAAAGCCCCGCTGCTACTGCTGATGATGATAAATTAGCTCTCTGATCAGCTGTCGCTGTCCAGGGAGGGAGGTGCTGATTTCGGAGCGCTCCTTCTTCCTCTCTCCTCCTCCTCCTCCTCGCTCTCTCTATCTCTGTCTCTCCGTTGCCGCCGACCGACCGATCTACACTTGCAGCCATTTTACGCAGGACTAACCCAATCATGTCGTGAAGAGGGAGGGAAAAGCTCGCTGGTCACCTGGGCAGAGCCAGCAGCCGCGCGTCCCGGTGATCGCACACAGGCAGGCGGGCACGAAGGGTCCGGCCAAAATGGTGAAGAGGAAAAGCCTGGATGAAAACGAGCCGGAGTGCGGTAAGGGAATACCGTTCCCGATCCAGACCTTCCTGTGGAGGCAGACCAGGTTAGTGACATTGATAACAGGTGTTTGCCGTTGGTGAAAACTAGGCAGGGTTGAGGGGGGTTTGTCACCGCCTCACACGTCAACATTATTTGATGAAGTGATTGAGAGATTTAGTGTCAGCTCACTGATTTGTGTTAAATGGAGGAAGGCTGTGGGTGCAGATTGTATGATGTCACACCTGTAAAATTTACATAAAAAGTGGGCCACATATAGACAAAATGCGGTGATTTACTAGCCTATAACCTACATTTGTCCTTTTTTTTTTAAAATCTCTCACAAGCACTCTGTTGATGTCTTTCAGTGCGTTTCTGCGGCCAAAGTTGGGAAAACAGTATGAGGCATCCTGTGTGGTAAGTCATTTCATAATACCATGTGCACGATGAGGGGAAATAATCGCTTCCCTTCCCAGTAATCTGTTTTTACCTTAATGCACCTGCAAATCAAGTGAGCTCTTGATTTTGCATTTAGCAAATTAGTTTTGCCCCGGTGTTTCCTCCCATTACCCTTGAGCTAGACTCATATCCATAATGACGCTTCTCCAGATCCCTTTGGATCCAAACAGAGCTTCCACTGTCTCTCCCACAGGCTTTTGCTCGCTCGAGGCCATGTGGGACATTTAGATAGTCAAAGAAAGAGGCTTAAGTTCCCCGCCTGATGTCTCTCTTCTCCTCTTTTTTTCTCTCCTTTGGCTGCCTCCCCAGTCCTTTGAGCGGGTGCTGGTGGAGAACAAGCTCCACGGGCTGTCGCCGGCCCTGTCAGAGGCCATCCAGAGCATCTCCCGCTGGGAGCTTGTCCAGGCGGCGCTGCCTCACGTACTCCACTGCACCTCCATCCTGCTGTCTAACAGGAACAAGCTTGGTGAGGGTGCTTTAGTCTAATCGAGCTGACAGCTTCATCCAGGTCATACCCAGTCGCCAAAACACAAATCTGATGCTCCTTTCAGCTTCTTTCAGAGATCATCGCTTAAAAGGACAGAAAGGCAATTGATGGAATTAACATTTATGAGATTAAAACTGCCTGCACACAACACGAGATAGACAAAAGCATCAAATCCTTCCATGTGACAGACATGAATGAGCCAGTGTTTGCATTATTATTGAGCTGGATTTGATACTTTCTTTAAGCAGGAGGTGGCAGACTTGTTAAAAGCTGTTAAATGCTTTCAAGTGAAAATCACTGTTGCCACACAGTAAGAGGGTCCTTCATTCAATCCAGGTCAGATCCCTCCTGTTGTGCAGCTTGCATGTTGTCCTTGAGGGTTTCCTCTCAGGAGCTCAGGTTTCATGCAAGAACATGCTAGATTGGTTCTCCTGTCACTCCGTCTTTGACCAAAGCACCAGCTTAGTCCCTGCCAGTGCTCTCGCTGCAGTATTTTGGATCAACTGAAGGCTTTTCAGAGAGTTTTTAGGACAGCCTGATAATAAAGAATTACTGTATTCCAGCCTAGAAGTAATAAATGCATGAAATAGTTTTTTTAGTGTCACTCTGAGACAGGGCATTTCTAATTATAGATAAATTGCACAAATAGAAGAGAGCAGTCCAATATATTTGTTTAATATGCACACTGAAGGACGTATCATGGTCAAAAAGGATTCAAAGATTCCTCACAGTGTTACTGGAGGCCTAAGCAGTATCATCCGGAGTAAGCATCTGGTTAGATACCATATTTCTAAGATTATTAGGGTTGAGGACAATAACCACAGTTTGAATTTAGAAGCAGCAAATTAGAGGTCAACATCAAACAGACACCTGAACATGAATATGACGAGTTTGTAGGCATTCAAGATTTTTTGGTAGTGGAAGCTTTCTGGTTTCTCTCTGGAGTCCATTTGCAGGTGACTTTTTGCAGGCAAGTCAAGTTTAAGCGTTACGTGTCTGTGTGTTTAGTATTTGTCTTTTGGTTACATCACAGGTCACCAGGACAAGCTGGGCGTGGCGGAGACCAAGCTGCTCCACACGCTGCACTGGATGCTGCTGGAGGCCCCGCAGGAGTGCAACCACGAGCCCAGCCTGAGCCACGGCTGGTCCAGAGGCAGCAGCAGTAGCGCCTTCCTCCAGCCTGTGGGGAACCAGGGTTCCTCCCCTGGAGCGCCTAGCTCCTGCTCCGGCTCGGGCCTGGGCGGGTTAGGACAACAGCACAGCGGCTCCCTGCTGGAGGAGGATGAGCATACTCGCACCAAGCTGTTCCAAAAGAGCATGGCCACAGTAGAGCTGTTTGTGTTCCTGTTTGCACCGCTTGTTCATCGGATAAAGGTCCGTAACTGCTGATGCAAATGTGTACGGCCTTGAAATGGATTTTTGTAACAGTGTAACAGTGAAGATACCAGGATGACACAGGCATTGTTGTGTTAATCTGCGGTATAGTCTTTTTGTAATTTTGACAATTTTGTGATTAAATTAATTTTAGCAAGCCCTGTGTTGCTTAATTTAGTACACGCAGGCAGTATCACCCTGAGCCTATTGATCTGTGTGTGCAAACAGATGAAAGGGTCAGCTTATATTACTCCTGGTAGTGCACTGTTTTCCAGCTGCGCAGTGAATTACTGTCTTGTCTTTTTGGCATGTTGTAACAGTGGTTTAAGAATCTTAACAGCACAAAACATTTAACCAAGACAGAATAATTGTTGCTGGTGTTCACAAGTTGTTTTTTGAGAAAAAAAAGGGTAAATATCTTGTCTTTTTTTCAGGAGTCAGACCTGACCTTCAGACTGGCTAGTGGTCTGGTAATATGGCAGCCAATGTGGGAGCACCGCCTGCCTGACATCCCTGCCTTTACTGCCCTCATCAAACCTGTCAGAAACATTGTTACAGGTGAAGAAATTCCTACTTTTTAAAGAAATTCCTACTGTCTTTGAGAAATCACCGCCATCTTTAAGACAGTTCTCAACCTTTTTCCTAATATGTACCTCTGTCAGATACTCCTCCTTAACTTCTTTCATATTTGATATGTTCAGCTGAACTAATTTTAACCTGAATCTGGGGAACTTTCAGTTTACCATTTCTCAGTTTTATTAACCATTTCAGTCATCCATAAATAGGCTTACTATTTCAACCTTTTATCCACTGCCCTTAGCTACTACTCCATTTAACAGCTTTTTAATATATTTAACTACGTTTGCTGATGTTATAGTTTTGCAGTTGGCTAATTTAAACTGTTTAACATAGTAGCTAAATAACATGCGTTCAATTCATAGCTTTAGCTAGCTACTGTAATTCAGCTTTTTATCTGTTATATTCGGCTAACGGTGTCATTTGTACAGTTACCTAACAATTTCATCTCTTTAGTTGTGTATACTTTTATACTATTTCAACTGCTAATCTATACAGTTAGCTAACAGTTTTGGTGGTTTGGTCATTCGTACCTTTTTGCTATTTCAATGGTAATGCACCCAGTTAGCTAACAGTTTTGACTATTTAGTTACAGTGGCTTGCAAAAGTATTCGGCCCCCTTGAACTTTTCCACATTTTGTCACATTACAGCCACAAACATGAATCAATTTTATTGGAATTCCACGTGAAAGACCAATACAAAGTGGTGTACACATGAGAAGTGGAACGAAAATCATACATGATTCCAAACATTTTTACAAATAAATAACTGCAAAGTGGGGTGTGCGTAATTATTCAGCCCCCTTTGGTCTGAGTGCAGTCAGTTGCCCATAGACATTGCCTGATGAGTGCTAATGACTAAATAGAGTGTACCTGTGTGTAATCTAATGTCAGTACAAATACAGCTGCTCTGTGACGGCCTCAGAGGTTGT
>VVHJ01044537.1:5039-28079 GCA_015107715.1 Tylochromis polylepis | reverse complement strand
TGTCTCGTCATGTTTATTACTCTCAGCTGTGCTCTCCTCCTGTGTCCCATTCCCTCGTTATCCCTGAGTGTATTTAAGCCCTGTTTTCCTTGCTCTTTGTCGTGTCGTACCCGCTCCATGCTGTGTGTTGTCGCTGTGCTCCCTGAGTTTCCAGTTCTCAGTGTTGATTCTTAGTTTTCATATTCAGGATTTGATTTGTTTTTTTGAGTTTATTTCCTAATGCTTTTTCTCAGCAATAAAGCTGCGTTTTGAGTTCATCCGTCCGTCTAAGTGTCCTGCATTTGGGTCCTTCATCCTGCCTGCCACACAGCGAACCATGACATCAGGGCTCCAAACCAGGACCTCTGCTCTTCTCTCTGATCTGAAGCTTTCCTTGTCCAGCAGGGGGTCCCTGAGGGCTGACCAACTTCAAACTACAACAATGACACTGTGACTGTAGGAGAGACCTGACCTCACTAATGGAGCGCCACCTGCTGTCTGGCATTCAGGATTCTCTTTAAACCAACCTAATGACTGACGGTAATCGGTGAAAACGGAGAGCAGTTATCCCCAAAACACTTCTGACAGTTTCTCAGAATCTCACCAAACTCCTCCCATGCCCAGATTTTTGCTTCAGCTACTGCTCAACCTGCACTCTACTTCTCCTACCGTCAGCCTCCAGGGCTCCTTAGAGATCAGTTAGGTCGTTCCTCCCAGTCACAGCCCAGTCCCCACATGGAGCACCTTCCAGGAACTAAAGAAGGGTGGGTGCTCTTAGCTATGTGTGGTAAGCCCACAAGAGGCTCTAACAAGCCCTGCCCACAGGTCCAACTTCAAGGTGGGGTCAATCAAAATAGATTAATATGTCTACCTTTTCAAGCTTATTCTAGGAATATAAATAAATTCATGTTTGTGTTTATAATTACTCGTACAATTGTGCTGTTAGTAAATGCACAACAGATTCAGATTCAAAAGAACTTTATTGTCTTGTTTGTATAAACAAAGGTAGAAATTTGTATGAAATTCAAGCACATGAACATGAGAAGCTGCATAAAAACACATAATCATACATGTTCATACCCACAGTACCATAATTATGTATCTGCTGTATTACAGGAAATCGTAAATCTCTAATCAACTAATAAAATGCAAAAGCGAAGCATGTGAAGCAGTTTTTCTGTCTCCGCCCCTCCACTGTTATGTGTATAACCTCCACCATTATGGAGCACAAAAGTGGAGAAACCCCACCCACCCACCCACTGTCTGTGTATAAAAAGGATGAACCGGTGTCGTGTCTACACATAACAGACGACCTATCAAAGAAGCTGTTTTAAATTGTATCTTTAGACACTTTGTTACCAGCAGCCAGTCGTAAAAACACATCGTTTGTTCTGCTTTCTTTACCGGAATCTATAAAAACATCCACAGATAACACAGCTTCAGGCATAAAATAGTATTTTTGCACCAACAAGTTTGATCCCAAAGATCAAACTTGTTGGTGCCACATGGTTTGTGCTGCATTTCACTCAAAACTGATCAAATTGTGAACAAAGAAAAGTACCATCAGATTTTGATCCACCAGGCAATACCATGTGGAAAGCATCTGATTGGCCAGAGCTTCAGTTTTCAACATGACAATGACCCCAAACACACTGTCAGTCATGGATCAGCCTCCCCAGAGGAAACCTCAGCATTTTGAAAGCAGTATGAGATCATTGCGACAGAGAACAGAATTCAATTCAGTTGCATTCACAACAACAGTAACCTCGAGGTGTTTTATGTTGTAAGGTAAAGACCCCACAGTAATACTGAGAAAACCCAACAATCACATGCCAAAAGGCAGAAGCATCCAAAGAAGAGCTCTGAATGTCCTTCAGGAAGCCTGGAGAAGGATTCCTGAGAATAAAGGTGGTCACACCCACAGGTGGGTTTAGACCCTTTACGGAGGTCCTAAAGCGCCCCTAAATTTCACACAGCACCCATAATAATATCTACAGTGACAGTAGTAATAATAATAATCATGAATTTTAGTTTTATTTTCTGACATCATCTTCTAATCTTAAATTTTCCAACTGGTCTCTGCAGACAGGACAGAGTGAAAACTGATGTTTTAACGTGACAGTGCGCTCACATAGAGGCGCTGATGCTTCAGCAGCATCAATAAAACTTTAATGTAAAAGCAGCTCTCTCACCAGTTAGCTTCTTGTCGAGGTGTATGGAGTGGCAGTGTGATTTTGAAGGTAACATTCTACTGAAATTAAGTTTGACAGCTGACTACATTTGAAAGTAGTACATTACATTAATATTCATTTTAAGGCCCTGTACGCATGACTTTATGACTCTCACACTTTGAGCCTAGATTGGCCCCTGGTCACACCAAATACTGACTGTCTCTGTTTTTGTGTCATGTACTGTAATACCAATCATGTTTGTCTGTGTTTCAATAAATCACTGCAGCTGTTTTCAGTTTTTCTAAAAAAATGCAAAGATTAAAGGCTGCCTCAAGCTTTTTGCACAGCAGTGTATACGTTTGGTTTCTTAAAAAAGGAAAACGTTTGCAGAAGTTAAACCCGGGATCGTTGCCTCACAGCACCGAGTCCTCAGGCTTCTTTAACGCTGCTGTGGGTTTTTTTCCCCTAAAGAGAGAGACCTGTGAGGAGGAGAGAGGCAGAGGAGGAACTGAGATGCAGGAAAGATGAAGCCAATGCTCGAGGAGCAAAAACTGCAGTTCCTCTAATGACCACTAGAGGCTGGTTCAGTCGCCATAGACTCCAATGGTAAACTGTTCCAGCAGAAATAAACGTGCTGCCTGATGTAATAAAAACTGTGTGGAGTTGAGTTTCTGTCATTTAGCTTTAAGGTTTGTATCTGAGAGTAAAACAGGAACACGTCAGACTTTTTCATCCAGCCCCATAAGAGAAATGAGAATTTGATTTATTGATTTATTACCTGCAAAATTCTTCTCAAGTGAAGACTCGGACCACAGACTTTCGATCACACTTTGAGCTTCCTCAGAATCATCAAAGTGCAATTTCAGTGCGATGGTCACGTCGTCTCACTCACAGAACTTGAGGTTCTGTCTCAGTCGATCGGAGCCGAACTTCAGCACCTGAAAAAGAAAGCAGAGGATAAATGAACACGTCTGTGCAGCTGGATTTGTAGTCATGCTGGACGTGAAGATCTGAGTGAACGCACCTGTCCGCTGTCCACATGCAGGGCGAGGGCGACGTGATCCCAAACATAATACTCCGGGTACTGAATCGGCCCCCAGGCGTCCATCAGGTTTTCCTCAGGTGTGATCAGCTTATACCTAAGAGGAAGCAGCATCTGAATCAGCGCACAGAGGTTTAAACTCCATCACTGCACCTCACTGACGCTGCTCAGGTCAGCGCTGAAGGTAAACCTGACGCTCGTGCGGCTGAGTGTCCGAATCTGAAGTCACGGCCTGGTTTTTGTTCAACGTGAGTGTTTGTTTCTCACTAACTCTGAATTACATCACAGTTTCAGTGAACACTGGACCCGTGTACTGTCTGTGGCACAGAAACCAGCTCCTCCTTTCACCACCAGACTCGTCTTCTCTCTGTGAGTCCACATGTGTTAGTAGGTTTATTAGATTGCTTAGATTCTGCAGGGATTCATTAACGATAATAAAGTTATTTTACAAATAACAAACAAATCAGCTGATTCTGAGAAAGTCAGATAGGAGCTATTTTTTAAATGTGCTTAAACCTTTAGTGGAATGACATCATATACATACACTCATGTTCAGTAAACCAGTTTCAGATGATCAGAGCTTTGTGACATGGTGTGTTACCCTGCTGGAAGCAGCCAATCAGAAGATGGCACACTGTGGTCGTGTGAGGACGGGTGTCTGGGAAACTCCCAGCAGATCAGCAGTTCCTGAAACACTCAGACCAACCGCCATGCCACACTCTGAGTCACACCTTTCCCCCCTCCCATCCTGATGCTCAACTTCAGCAGGTCACGTTTCGATCATGTCTACATCTCTAAATCCACTGAGCTGCTGCCACGTGATTGGCCGGTTCAATGTTTGAGTAGGTGTACCTAATAAAGGGGCAGTGAGCGTATGTTTCGGTGGAGTCCATGAACATTTTTATGTGTTTCTTACATGTGTGTCGCACACATGGCCTCTGGCCTCCAGATGATGATGTTTTCATCTCGTCTGTAAGCACAGACGGCGTGCGGGTCGTCATCGGGCAGCTCGGGGTACTCTGAGAAGCGCTCGTCATCGTGCGGGCTGTGGACCAGCACGGCATACACCACTTCCTGTTTGTACAGGGAGGTCCTGAACACCCGCAAGACAGGCGGAGCACCAGACCAAAACTGGAGACAAATAAACAGGTTTGAGTGGAGGGCACGCTGCACACCACGCAGAGATATGACAAGTTCTCAGCTTAGAGATCTTTAGGAATCACCTTGTTGGTGTCAGACTGTTTTGTGAAAATCTGCTGGTCACAAATTTATAATCTTACTGGTTCCTCCCATGTGTTTGGTGCTTTTGGGTCAGGTACAAAGACCAGCCTGAGAATAAGTGACAAAGCAGCCAATGTCCAAATAAAAGCTCTGAAAGAGCTTCAGGAAGTCTGGACAAATGTTTAAATATCACAAATAAGTCTGGCTGCTTGGAAGCAAAATGTAAAGAAGACATTTACTCACCTCTGCACTGAAGTTATTACACGTTAATAAAACTACACCAAAAAACGAGACCTTATATATAACGAACTGAAACAATTTAATGAACGTGAAAAACTAAAGTAAAATTAATTTAGCGAGGAAATGCTTTTGTTTTGTGATTTAATACTCTGTTAAAAACACAAACTGCCTGATCAGGACTTTTTATTGAGGCTTCTTGTTATATTTGAATATCTATGCAGATAAATCTTGCCTCTGGTGTTTTCCATAAATACAATAATGAGTAATAAAGACTAAAACTGAGACTGAAACGAGTAAAACTAAATGAACACGAAACTTTTTCAAACCATAAAAACTAAACTGAGAAGAGCAAACCGAACTGGAGACTTCCTGAAACTGAACTGATTTAAAAAACAAAAAGTCAAAACGAAATAAAATTTAAAAAACGGTAATAACTCAAACAGTAATGATGTACACCGTGACAGTAAGCACGTGGTCAGCAGTTTTGGCGGGCTGGAGGTGGTGGATGAACTGAACACTTAAAAATTAATTAATTTAATTAATTAATTTAATTCAGTCAGTGGGCCTCTCATCTGCGTCTGCTGTAATGAAACAGCATTATTAAATGTTAGTAAGTGTTTTAAATTTAAACTGAAGGAGTCCGTACGTGCTTGCTGTAGGCCTCCAGCACCTCGTCCACCGTGAAGGTGAAGCGGCACGATCCATACCTGGACTTCTTACTGAAGGCTGGAGAGGAGGCAAACTTCCTCAGGAAGCCCTGCTACCTCCGGGCCTGCTCCTTGGTCCGGTATGGGAAGGTCTTCTCCAGGAGCCTCCTCTCAGCTGACCGGATCTCCTCTGGAGCTACAGCCAGACTCCACCACACCAGGGACGGCTCGTCTTCAGGGTCCTTGACGCCTCCGTGTGGATCCTTGAAGCCTCCATCCTTCCAGATCCAGCACAGTGACCCCCTCTCTGTGTCGTGTTTCACATGAGACACATGAAACTCCGGCTGGGGGTATGGAGGGATGTCATTTTTATTTTTGAACAGGTACTTTTTCCTTTTCTTATCCAGGTAGGACTGTCGAGCTTTCCGTTTCAGCTCCCTCAGCTTTAGGTGTTCACCCCTTACAAAATATTCTCTATAGTCTCTGCTGTTTTTTCGCTTCTCCATGGTGGAGGATGGTGGCGATCATAAAAACTGTAAGGACCACGCCCAGTAACTGAAGCTGGTTACCAAGAAATGAAAGTTAATTTTTACAGGTATAAGGTGAAGTTTAAAAGTTTATCAAGCATTTTATCTTGCAAACAGAGAAACAAGACACTCGTTTTAATTTTAATATACATTTTTTCTTCTTTTTCTTTTTAATTCATTTATTGTCATAAATCAACTCTAATAAGAATTCTGACGTTAGGAACATGAGGTGAGGAAACTGCGTTCACCGACAGTCCATGAAGGCATCGCGGACGGCGGAGGCCCCGCCGACGTCGCAGTCACGTGACGAGGTGGAGAGAAACAAACATGGCGCCGCGAAAGTGAGGAAAAGTGCTGGGTGAGTGTTTGTGAGCGGAGGTCTGACCTTCAGTCGCCGCCTCAGCCGCTCGGAGTGCCGAGCAGGCGCGCCAGGCCGACCCGCTGTCTAACGTTACGCTTCAGTGGCGGGAAAAGTGAAACGCGCCAACTTTTTACAGCCACTTTTCGCTGTCTCGTGTGGTCAGCTTGTTTCCATATCAACCGCTGTCCTCGCGTCGTGTGAGCTAACGTTACGTCCTGTGTGCGATGTTTCAGGCCGTTTACGCGCTTCTGTTTGTTTTTGTGTCAACGCAGAGGGCAGTTTGTTCAGGCCCCACCGCAGGACAGATGAGAGGAGGGAGGAGAAGAGGAGGAGGAGGACACCCACCACCATCATCAGGTGAAGCAGGTAGTAGGCGTGGCCTGAGGGCTGTCATTCACTCTGCTCTTTGTTATTAAAGGCGGAAACAATAAGCGAATTAAAGGGTTTGAAAGATTGAAGCTTCGTGTTTTGGGGGTGAACTGGCCCTTTAAATAACCCCGCTGAACAATCACAAGCTTAAATGATTTAATCGTGACCATCAAAGCGAACTTCAGACACTTATCACACATTTATGTTTGTTTTCTCAGCTGCTGTGCAAAAGTCTTGAGCCACCACTCATAATTTATTTGGGTTTTTCCTCCATGGGGGACTTTTCTTTACATTTTAAATCAAAAGATGTGAAAGAAAACAAAGTTTCAGATATGAAAAGTATGTTTGAACCGGGAAGGTGATTCCCAAAGAACTATTAGCTGAAATTAGGGAAACAGGTATGCCTCATTACACTTGAACTGGATTTAAAATCAATGGACACAGGTCTGATGGAGTGACTGATCAAAATCATGGTCAGTATGTGTGGAGGAGGTCAGGAGAGAGCTACAATGAGTCTACAGCTGTCTGTAAAACATGGTGGAGGCTGTGTCATGGTCTGTGCTGTCCTTCAGTCAGTGGTGTTGGAGATCTCATCAAAACTGAATTATGAACTCAGAAAAGTGTGGTCAGATTTCCAGACACCATCAGTACCTTCTGGAAACATCTGACTGGCGGCAGCTTCGTTTTTCAGCGTGACGCTGATCCTAAACACACTGCCAGTGCAGGAGACGCACACCTGAGGAACACCATCAGTCATGGATCGGCCTCCTAGAACCCGGACCTCAACATCAGTGAAGCAGTGTGAGATCATCCTGGCAGAGAACAGAACAGAAGGCAGAAACATCCAAAGAAGAGCTTTGGGTGTCCTTCAGGGGAGCCTGGAGAAGGATTCCTGAAGATGCCTCAGAGAGTTCGGACTGTGCTGAGGATAAGGTGATCCAACCAATTATTGACTTTCAGGCTCGTTAGAACTGCACAGACTCTGTTTCTGCACCAGTCTCACTTTGTCCTCACAAAATGTAAAGAAACATGGAGTTTTGCTCAGTACTGTGTAAGTTATAAATACCAATCCCGATTGGATGAGCAGAAGACAATGATTGGATGGATCCTAATGTTACTGACTGTGGTGATATTTGAGATCAGAAACGACATGTTAATAAAACCTGTTTGGAGCTTGGCAGTCACATGTGTGGCCCTCTGAGTCTACAGGGCAGCCACTTTAACGCGATGATTTTTGGGCTGGTTGGTTTATTATTTAGAGTTTTCTGATTGCCTGACACCTAGAATGATTTATGTGAATGTTTCCTTCAGAGAACTTCAGAACAACTCGCAAAGCAGAAAAAGCTGACTGCTCTGGAGTTGGATTATTTGTGAAACACTAATGTGTGTGTGTGTGTGTGTGTGTGTGTGTGTCCCTGCTGGTTGCAGTTACTCAGGAACAGAGCAAGATGGCGCTGAGGAAGCAAAAGCTCATTGACGTGGCCTCTGAGAGCCAGCAGGAGGAGGACTCGCAGGCGCACAAAGCTACAGACGAGCAGGTGAAGAAACGCGAGCATCCTGAATGAACGTGGCGGCGTAATCACTCGTGAAACGCGCTTCCGTCGCGCTCCTGGAACCAGGATCAGTAAAATCTGACTGATAATCTGGCAGCCACGTGAAAAACAGCATCAGAACTTCTGTTTGTCGTTCTTTGTCTCTGCAGGATGAGCTCTCAACGTCGCTGCTCGCCACGGCGAGAGAGAAACGGCAGAGGGGGAGGGAGAAGACATCCAAACCTAAAGGTGCAGAAGCAGGAGGGTGGAGGCGGAGTCAGGGCGAACCGAGAGGATCAGGAACTGCTGAACGTGTTTTATTTCGGGGTGTAAGCAGGACTTTGGTGATGAAGCTCGGTGTGTGTTTGCAGAGATGTCCGAGGAGGAGATGATGGACTTGGCTCTGCGCCTGAGCGAACAGGAAGCCTGCGTCACGGCGCTGAAACGGCAGCAGGAGGAGGCGGCCATGATGAAGGCCATCAAGGAGAGCGTGAGTACGGAGCTGGAGCAGGAGTGCACACGTTTGGTTTTTATTTCTGTCCTGTTCACCTGTCGGTCAGCAGCTGATGGCGATTTGCACCAATCAGGGCCTCTCTGCAGAGCGCCGGCTCTTTTTCTCTAATGAAGACGATGTTACGGATCTGTGTGAATCCTGACATCAGCGTGGTTTACTTTTACCGTCAGGATGAGAGTCATCCTCTAAACCTTTTATGTGCTTATGGGAGTTTCATTCTTTACATGTTTTTTAAACTAAGCTAAAAGCTACAGAACAGCAGAGATTCCTCATGAGGAGGAAGATTATCAAATAATAATCTTATCAAATAAACAAATGAGAGCAGGCGGACGAATGAATGCAAAGAAAGACGTCCCTGCTTTTCTTCTCGCAGATGGTCGGCCAGACACAGGCGTGCCGGACCTCCAAGAGTCCATCTCAGCCCGCTGACGCTTCCCTCAGGCTCTGCTCCCGCCGCAAACTCGTGTACTCGAACGGGAAGACGACCCTCGCCGTCGATCGGGGAGCCTCAGAGGACGGCCGCCCGCCAGGTAACATCAGCGTCCCTCTGAAGTCAGACGTCACACCAGGAAATAAAAATGAAAGGCACTGTTTTTGTGCTCCAGCAGGATCTAGAGACGGTGATAACAGGAATTTAAAAAGGAAAAGGAAAGCAGGGAGTCCCCTGCCGGAGATGCCAGACTTGTCGCAGACTCAGAAGGTCTACTCTCAGGCGTCTCCCTGCAGCTCCGAGTCCCTGCCGGCTCTCCTTGACTCTCCGCAGGTTCGTCATCGTCATCGGCGATCCGTCTGGAAAACGTGCGGCGGAAAAGTGATTTAAAGGTTTGTGTCTTTGTTTCCTCCCAGAGCTCCGACTCCACGCAGATCGAGGATTCTCAGCTGCGTCAGTCTCCAGTCTTCCTGCTGACGGGCTGCCGGGCAGAGGTCCGCATCGGCCGGCTGAGCCAGAACCTGCTGGACACCTGCAGGAGCTCCGGGTTCGTGTTGTGCTCTCAGGATGGTTCGAACGCCACTCAAAAGTCCCCTCGACCCGAGAGCCCGACGTTCCCTGAAAGTGACCTCACCTCATATCCCAAAAGCCCTGCCCTGTCCGGCGCCAATCCTGATGACAGCGACGAGATTGAGCCGAGCCCCGAGTGCATTAAAAGCCCCGTGTTTGGCAGGAACGCTCAGCACGAGGGGTCGCTGAGCGCCTGCAGACCCCAAGATGCCGCATGCGGCCGAGACAGTGAAAACTCAGGATTCACATTTTCTTCTCAGGACAGTTTAACCCCCTCCGTGAGGCCCACTTCCCCCGTGTTCCCACGAAGCCCCGGCATTCCTGTCTCAGAACGGTTAGCATTCCCCAAAAGTCCCGTCAGAGGACAGGCCAGGGCGAGCCACGCCCACTCTGAGACCCCCGTGTTTGGACTGCAGCAGCAGAAGTGCGAGAGTCCTCCGGCCAACAGGAAGGTGAGCTCAGGGGTCGCAGAGCAGCGTGGGGGTCAGAGCACGCTTTCTCTCAGAGAACTGAACACTCGATATATTTATGTGGATTCTCTGAAAACGTCACAATGAGAGGAGTGTTCGATTGTGTGCCTCACTGATCTGTGCTGGTGCACTCAGTTATTTGATATTTATGTGATTTTGCAGACTTATTTCTCTATTTTCGCTGCTTTTCACTGCAGGGCGGTCGGAGTCGAGCGGATGGACTTAAAGCATCCGAGTCAGGTACGAAGGTTGCTCGCTCTGCTTTCTGTGGACTTCAGCTCTGTCTGGTTTTTACTGACAGTGTTTTTAATATGGATTTACTTGATGCAGACAAGCCGAGCGGGCGGGCCAAAGCCCCGAACCCTGCCGAGAGTCAGCTGACCAGCGATATGACGCTAGTCTGGTCTGACGGGGACGAGGACGACGACATCACGGTACAGAGACATCATTTTACTACAAGAACACAGTCCCCACCAAACGCCGGACAGATAAAGACGGGCAACGTCTTCGTCTTAAAAATGTCTTTTTTTGCTGTTTTTCCTGCAGCCGACCGGCTCTCCCAGCCCCGTCTTCCCAGAGGAGACGTCAGTTCATCAGGCGGAGAGCCCAGCGGCCTCCCTGAACCACGTGGCTGCTTCTTCAGAGGCGACCGGACCAAACTGCAGGTACGAAACCACACGTGTCACCTGTCAGGCTCACGAGACTCTGGTGAGTAAAAACTGAGGGGAGCTGGAGGTTCACCTGCTTCTCTTTTTCAAACCTTTTAAATTTTTCTTTAACAGCCCGTAGTATTTCAGCCCAAGCCTAAAATAACATTCACCTGCCTCCCAGCCCACATTACACCTGCTCTCCTCTCCAAGAGCCGCGCCTCCTTTTCTTTAAGCTCAGTCAGCTGACATGGTTCAAGCTGGTCCAGGGCCTCCTCCCTGAGGAGGTTATCCAGGCAGACCCAACTGTGAGATATTATAAATCCTTTCAGGGCCTGGAAACACCCTAAGATCCTCTTGGAGGGACTGGGAACGGTTGCTGGGAAACTTGGACGGATGGAGATGGATGGAAGTGTTTCCTCAGAAACAAAGGAGGCATGGCCTGAATGCAGGCTGTAAACACAGGGCTGTGGGTTTTGTGTACACGTTACTTGAATGCGACTGTTTCATATAACGTTTGTCCTCACACAGACTGGAGAATGAAGTCCTGTTGCAGAACGAATCATGCAAACCAGTTTCCGTCTTCTCTGTCTGTCTGTTTCCAGCCTGCGTCCTCAGAGCAGCTCCAACAAACAAACTTCACCTGAAACTTCTTCCAAGTCCGACACAGAGGAGCCGCAGCCTGAGCGCAGCAGAACGCTCTCCTCTGTCAGCTCTGAAGAGCCCGCTGACTCCACCACAGTTCACTACTACTGGGGCGTTCCCTTCTGCCCACGAGGCCTCGACCCGGACACGTACACGCAGGTGATGACGTTACAGAGTTACTGTCATTTATAACAGACTCGTTTACACGTTTACAGCACAAAACCCGTAAACTGTTAGAAGACGGTCATGGTTCTGACATCAGGACGAGGCTTTGCTGCTTTGTTTTACTTCATGTATGAAATTCTGCAAAAATAATTAGTGAATCTTTCAGTAATTAAATGTAGTTTTGATTTTAGATGTGACAGAAATCCAGACTTTAGGTTATTTCAACATGGCCGATGTTTTAAATGTGAAGTCAGCATGTCTACAAATAATACCTGAGATTTTTACACCGTTTTTTTTTTCTACTTGTGGATCTTTATGATGTCACAGAGGGGGGGTATGGCTATGGCTGAGTTAATGAAGTGTCAGATATTGTGTAAAATAAATTTGTTTGTTTTTAAACTCTGAAAAACCTCAATATAAAATCAGATTTGAGTCGATTTGAAATCATTAATGTGATGCGTGTGTGACGGAGGGTTAAATGTTGACCTGAGCATCATAAACGTGTGTTTCCACTCGTGCTTCCTGTCGCCGCTCAGGTGATCGTGGCTCAGATGGAGGTTTACGAGAAGACTCTGAAACGGGCTCAGCGGCGTCTGCTGAGGAAGGCGGAGTGGGGCGAGGCCGTCCTGCCACAAATGGAGGTACAAGCATGGCTCTGAAGATCACATTTGTTTGTTTCTGTTCCGGATGTTTGAATACGTGTGATGTCTTTAGAAATCGCCGTCGCATGAGTCGTCCGCTGGATCGCCTCAGCGCCACGCTGCTCGCAGGTAAAACTCTGGCCGTGAAGCGGCTTCTGCTTCGTGTTCGGAGGTTGAAGGAGATTTCAGTCTGATCTGACGAGGAATGTTCGATTTGTTCAAACTGGCTTTCAGACGAGGTCTCAGGCTGAGGAGCAAAACTCAGGATGAAGCGGTTGATACTCCGACAGCGGAGGAGGAGGAGGAGGATGAAGAGGACCAAACGAAGACTGAAAACAAAGAGGAGGAGGAGGAGGAGGAGGGAGAACCGATGGATGCCGAGGACTGTGAGGTTTGTCCAGGTAAGGATTTTGTCTCACCTGTCCTCACGCCTGAGCCTCAGTTTAAAGTTGTTCTTCAGACTTTCTGAATTTCATGGGTTTATTGAAATAGAAGAAAGCTCGTCAGATTATTTCTAATCAGGAAGTTAAGACGCTGAGGACGATGTCTGTGTGAGAGATCTGAATGCAGTTAGCGAAGTGAAAAATGATGCTGTGATGTGTTTGTGTGCTTTTATTGAAGCTGTTATTATCAGTGTTTTCAATAAAGTTATTCTGATTCGAACGACCTTCATGTGACCTCAGAGACGCAGCTGAGCGGCGACAGCATTCAGGACCTGACGCTGGTGTGTGACGCTGAAGTTCAGGTGAGTCTGCTCAAGTGTGCAAGAGAAAGTCAGGAGGTTAACTTCAACATAAATGAGTCACTTTGCTTTGAGCTGTGAGGTCACTGCAGGTCCCAGCTGACTCCTCCTCCACCCGGGAGCGGCTGGCGGTCCTCGCTCTGCTCTGCAGCCTACGGTTCTCCACCTGCTGCAAGTTCCTCCACCCATCAGGACCTGCAGAGCAGAACTGGGACCACCGGCTGCTCTCCAACACGGTGGCATTCGAGTCTGACAGGAAGGACTGCTTCCAACTGATTAGCAGCAAATAGACTTTCAAAATAAGAGCGTGGAGATCGTCTGCTAGTAAATGGATGGTGTCAGAGAAGACACCTGCAGCACCGTCACAGTGAAGATTTCATTCATGAACGTCATCGTGTGTGTGTTCATAATTGTGTTAAAGCTGATTGGCCGACTCTGACAGGAACTGCTCCTGACGCCTTACTGCTAAGTTTTCGGGCAGCACAGTGCTGCAGTGGTTAGCACTGATGCTTCATGTTGAGGAGGTTCTGGGTTCAGATCCACAGGTCGGCACCCCCTCTGTGAGTTTGCATGTTCTCTTCAGCTACTCGAGCTTCCTCGGAGGCCCTGAATTGTACACAAGCAACAGGCAGAGGTGCTGGGTGGGCTTGTGTTTTTTAAAAATGGCAGCAGTCAGTAAATAATGTGTTAAAGTGCTGAAATTAAACAAAAGCACGGTTTGTCCACAGCCTGCAGCTAAAAGTCCGGAGATACAGATGATCCTTCACGCTGATCCTCCAGCCAGGAGCAAGCCACAGGTGGAGGAGGTGGAGGCCGACGGTAATCGGACAGAAAGGCTTCAGTTTTAACCTCCAGGCTGCGTGTTTGAGAAGCTGAAGCTGTCATTTATCCTCAGCTCCAACAGGGGAAAAGATGGAGGCGGACGTCTCCGTCAGCAGCAGCGAGGGCGGCGCCGGTCAGCCTGCGAGCAGGGAGGAGGTGCAGGAGGACGGAGGGGATCCAGATGTGGAGGAGATAAAAGACCGAGCGGCGTTGCCCGGGCCAGAGCCAGCCGTCGTTCCCCGCAGCCCCGAAACCGCTGTCGACTGCCCGCTCTGCCAGGCATCCTTCCCCGTGAGCAGGATCGAGATGCACGCCGCATACTGCGATGGCGAGGTGGCGGTCGTGGAGGAGAGGAGGCCTGAGGTCGACTGCATACAAGGTGAAACTTTATTTTTAAAAAAGCCACAGTGTTCATCAGGAACTTTAATCATTCAAACGCAGCGAGCAGCTCAAAAAAGGAGAAGCAAAAACAGCTCAGAGGGATCTGAGAAGAAAGAAAACAGAAGGAAGAGAGAAAAATAACAAAGAGGTCAAAGAAAAAGTTCAGGGTTGCTTCAGATTCATAATGTTAATTATAGTTTTAAGGAAAGATGCTTTAACTCTCACACATATACACTGTAGATGTACAGATGACATTAAATATGATTTATTTTCTCTAACAGCAGCTGCAGAGTAACTTAAATGAAGAAGAAAAACTCAGTTAAACAACAGAGGAATAAAAGAGCTCCTCAGTGAATAGAAATCAAATAAAACACAGAATAAATTGATATTTCAATTTTTCAATTCAATTTTATTTATATAGCGCCAAATCACAACAACAGTCGCCTCAAGGCGCTTTGTACGATCTACTGTACATTATAATGTCTAAACACATTAGACAATAATGTGTTTAAATTGGATCCTTGTAGTTCCAGTGTTGTTCAGCAAACTGAGATCATAAACCCGAGCTTCCATTATCAGGACGTTTGTTTTGGCTTGTCATCATTGTGGAAATCTTTCGGACGTAGTCAGGAGCAAAAACTTTCCTCTGTGCTGCGTCTCGTATATCCGAGACGATCACGGCTCTGCTGGAAGTTGAGCCTCCTCCGCCCTGCCCTCAGCTGGGAACCGTCGTGAAATCTTCTGAAAACCTCTGAGTGTAGACAAGAGGACAAAGACACAGGCAGGTTTACAAAGTCCCGTTTCTAAGGATTTTTATTGTTATCAGGGCATCGCACTGGAAAATCCATCAAACTGAAGTGTCCACTTACCGGCCTCTCAGGAACTACGTCCACACATCCTTCACCTCGTCCTGTGTGATGTCTTTAAATGATGCTTCACGGCTTCATCAGTGCTCCTGCAACAAATATAAGGAATACAGTGCTTCACGTTTCCAATGAACTCTGAATCCAGGCTGTGTGAAACTCGGGCGTGGCGAGCGTGGGCGGTAAATTATCTGAGTCATTCGCGGGTTGAAAATCAGATTCCACGAGATTTTTTTTTATTTCAAACCTTCACTTTGAAGACAGTCGGATGCGTTTCTCTATCAGTGTCTGATTTTAAACGGCATAACATCAAAGACACAATGCTGCCACCCTCAGGCCAAACTGGGAATTACAACACGAGTCACCAGTGAGAGTCGAATGTGACATTTTGTTAGATTTGTGGTTTCATTCTGAGCTTTTTTCTCTTCTTTAGTGTCACTGAAGCCTTGGAGGAAGGAAGCACGCAGAGTGAATGCCGAAGACATAAATGATGGCGCTGACGTTGGCAGGTAGGTGTGTCTGCAGCGTCGCTGTTAGCCGCGAGAGTTCGGTGTTTTCTGACTCACTGCTTTCTTCTAAATTAATCTGACAGGAACCAGGAGAAGTGCTACATCTGTCAGAGAGCCGTGCCTCTGAAGGACTACAGCCGACACACCGAGCTCTGCATCCAGCGCCAGGGATCCAAGACTGCAGCTGTAAGCCGGCGACGATCTGAAACCACACACCTGTCTGCTTTTAGCTTACACCAGCCACCAGTTTGGTCTCTAACAAATGACGATGAGCCTTTATTTCACTATGTAAACTCCTCCACTCAAATCTGTTTACAAAGAAAGAAAGTGGGGACGTTTGAGCCGCTCGTTTCAGTGAAAGTTTAGCTCGTTATCTTCGTTGCGTCTCAAAAGAATTGTCCAGGCTAAACGGCCAGTTTGGTGCTTTGTGTGTCAGTTACTGTGTGGCCATGTGTCGGTGTTTTAAACGCTCCCTCCTTGGTCATCGCTCTTTCTTGTGCTCAGTAATGTAGTGGTCAGAAAATGTCTCTTTTTTTTTCTAATTAAATTTTTATAGTAAGTCGTGGAAAACCAAACACACTGCTTTGTTGTAGTATGACTGCTGAGGGGGGGAGGTGTTTATCAGCATTAAACGCTACAAAACATCTCTTGGTGGTCTCGCTCTGGACTCTGGGCCTTATGTTTGACACGCTGAGTTAACACACTCCTTTGCCAGATGGTTTCGGCAGCGTAGATTATCTTTGATAGACGATCTGACTGGAAGTAGGATGTTCATGACATTTTTTCAGTGTAATGTTTTCCAGGAGCAGCGTCAAGGAAAATGTGTAACAGCAGCAAGCTTTTATTTTGAAATCAGACACCCGTTAATCCTAAATTACAATAGGCGTTTTTTTGTTTTTTTTTAATTCCTAAACTTAGTTTTTCTTGTTATTTGGTTAAAAGCAGAGCAGGAGACAAACAGACAGGGACATCGTAGCTCAGGTGAAGTAACAACATCAGATAAAGTAGGAGAAGAAGAAAGCGGCTGCATGGAAAGCCAGAGAGTTTCATTTAAAGTGCAGACTGTTGGTGTTAAGAGAGTAAAAGTTCAGAGAAAGATCTTTAAAAGGTGTGGTTTTTTTTCTGTATTTATGATCTTCCAGAGGGGAAATCTGCTGCTGGCTTTGGATCAGACAGAGAGCAGAGATTCAGGTACGTCATCGTTGTTGCTCTTTGTTTTTCTTCTTCTGCAAACACAAAAATCTGAATGATAAAAATCAAGCACAGACTGTATATAAAAGATGGATGTAGCCACCATGAAGGTGGTTTGTTGTTGTTGTTTTTTTGGGTTTTTTCCTGAAGGCAGAAGTTACCAGATTCAGATGGCAGGGTCGAATGCTAAGTTATCAGCTAATGCTAGCTAGCTTTGTTAGCATGCTGTATCATTGACTCTATGGTTGTATCGCACACACCTGCTAATAGGCGCTGAAACCAAATTTTAACTCACCAAGTCTGGAGCACAGACTCGTTGGACGGTCTGAAGCAGCCATGTTTTTACAGCCACGCCCCTAATAATGCAGTCTGTAGGAACAACGCTGAATTTACTGTTCAATACGTGAAGTAAAGCTTTTTTTTTTTCCATTTCTGAGCGGTGATGAAGAAATCTTCTCATTTATCATTTGATGCTGTTGATGTGACATCGTAGAGCCCGAGGCTCTGCATGAGCTTTTTATTCACAGTTTGAAGATTCAGAAAGAGAAGCAGGAAGAGTGAGAGAGAGAGAGCGCGGCTGATTGTAAGTGAGTGGAAACGAGCCGACAGCAAACAAAGAAAAGACTGTTGTATCATTACCTATTTGGTTATTGTTGTGAGTTTATTTAGGTGGTGTAATTTATTCTCTTTTCAGATCAGCCTGCTCTGCTTTTCTTTAACTTACACAGAATAAAAACACTAATAATAGAAACAGAGAAAAAGTAAAATAGAGTAAACACTGATGAGATGTTCCTGTGAGCTCAAAACTTCCAGCAGAGAGGTCATTTTGAGATGGCTGCAGTTCCTCACTCTGACCACCGGAGGGCGCCTGTCGCTCACATCTGTTTTGCTTCCTCATTTTTCTTTTTCATATCACTGTCAGCAGGTCAAAGGTCACACAAGTGAAATATAAAAAAAAAAAAATTTTATTGATTTTAATTAGTTTTCTTACAGAACAGGAACAGATAAAAGGAGGATCTTCAAAAATAAAAGCCTCCACCTGTGGACTGCACTCTGCAGATCACGGCCAGGACCTTCGGTCTGAGACGCTGACTGAAAACCCAAAAGTCCAAGTCACCGTTAAACGTCTGCAGGCGGTGGCTTGCCGTGACCTTTGTGCAGAGCGTAACGTCTCGCTGTCAGACTTTTTGTTTCTGTTCTTACTGAAATTTGTTTTTCAGAGGCGAGGCCTTGGCATTGTTGCAGTTTAGTCTAACGAGCTTAAAGGGAGGAAAACACGAGGAACGAGTCTCAGATGTCCACGATAAACGTGTCCAAAGCTAAACGCTCAGAGCTCGTGCTTCAGACTGCGATGGAGAATTATAATCTGTTTATTAAACTTATTCACCAAACTGAGCCGCACTTCACTGAGCAGTGATGAGCTGCTCGTCGCGTTTCAGCAGCAAGACTCAGTTACGGCCCTCGTGTTTCACAGACGTCTTCCTAAATCAAACAGTCTGGCCTCCCAAAGGTTCACCATGAAGAAATTTCTCACAGATTTGAACCTCAAGATGAACTTCATGAGTGGAGACTTTGATAGTTCTGGCATAAGGTCTTTTGTTATTATTGTTATTGAGCCTCAGATGTGAGTGATTATAGATGAAGCTCCAGGTTTTGTTTGAACTGAAGCACGGCACATGAACAGTTCTTCTGTTACCAACATTCCCGTTTCTAAAAGTCAGGGAGACATGGTCAGGATGGTTTTTTTTGAAACAGGTAAAGTTCTGCTGATGTGATGGTTCACGGCTTAGACGTCACCTTGAATCAGGGTTCATAAAGTCACGTTTTCCTGCCTGTGTCTCTGCAGATGCTGGCCCGTCTGGATCCAAACTGCTGCCTGGGTAAGGCGCCTTTAAAACTGCTTCGGGTTTGAAGCCCAGCTGTAACGACACCTGAAATCTTCCTGCTACACCAGCTTCACCCTGTGTGTTCAAGTTTTAGACGCCTGAAATCTTCTCTGTCTTTCAGTGACGTCATCGATCTGCGGGATGATGATGACGACGACGACGAGGTGTCAGCGTTCAGGATAAGTAACTCTCCCATCAGGTCCTTCACACCCATCTCAGAAGCCGCCGACTGCCTTATCGACTTCAAGAAACAGCAGCAAGCCAAGAAGCCATACCAAAGACGCCGATGAGGGCGGAGCCTTAACTCGAGCCCATGGCAGGCTGAAGGACCTTTTCGCAGATCGAACTGTTGAGTGCTGAAAGTGCGTCCTGGTGCCGCTGACGTTGAAGATGTCTCAGTCTACCTCTTCATGAAGATTTCCTTTGTGTTACTGTAGCTTCGCTCTAAACATCAATTGAAATTAAATGTCTGATTTTCTGCCTTTGATTTTTCTGTCCCGTCGTCATGGATACTTATGTGGAAACAGCAGGTTACATCCGCTGAGGTGCTGCCTGCTGCATTTACAGGTGAGGCCAGCACCAAAGTACTGAAACCTGCAGTTCCTCTAATGGCCGCATGAGGTGGCAGTGAGTCAGTCCCCATAAACTCCCACGGTACAGTCGAGTCTTTAGGTAATCGTTTCACTCAGTCTGTTTGTGTGCACTGTGCTTCGGTGTACGTTCTGCTCGCCGTGCTCTGACAGGCTTTTGTGTTGCTGAGCGACCGGGATGGACAGGATTAGAAATGAGGCCGTCAGAGGGGACGGCTCAGGTTAGAGAGGCGAG
The DNA here is from genome assembly GCA_015107715.1 of Tylochromis polylepis. NCBI lineage: Eukaryota > Metazoa > Chordata > Actinopteri > Cichliformes > Cichlidae > Tylochromis > Tylochromis polylepis. Next base: position 8,689 of record VVHJ01044537.1, on the reverse strand, counting down.
GCCAACGTGGTCTGGACAAAGGAGGAGAAGAGGAAGACCTCAGAGGAGTTCCCTGGATGTCGTGCAGAGGAGGATGCTGGGATAGGCTGATTATGGAGGCGGGTGGTCCGGCGTGGTGACCTCTGAGGTCACTGAAGGAAGAAGCGCTGAATGTGGCCGTGCTGAAGTCGTGACTGAGCGATTGTGTCAGCGTAGCTAAGTTTCCTAGATTACACAAGAAGAACACCGCAGCACGTCTGGCGTGCCCTCAAGCAAGGGTGTTGTGACATCACAGTTGGTGCACCTCAGCAGCACCACCCTGCAGCAATAGACGGGCCTGCAGCTGTTTGGGTGAAGGTGCCTTTTGGACCTCTGTCTTTTCCTCCGTCGTGGCTTAGAGGAGATGCTACAGCACCAAACTGCATCTATCATCACCCTAGGAGAGTGACACGCTACGGTGTCCGAGCCTCGCCTTCCTGTGGTGTAGTAACAGTAATGTCGAACACTTCCTGAAAACCAGAGGATGCCGCGGTTAGAGAGCTTTGCTCCACAGGTGAATTCCTAGCTGTGGTTTTGTTACGCAGACTTGCCCAACGTACTTTTGCCCAACAGTGTCGATGCTTTCCTCAATCAAAGATGGATGAAGCCTTGTGATGTCACTCGCTGGTTTCTTGGTTTCGAGGCCTCATCGTCGACATTTCGGCTGCTCACCTGTTCACCCGCTGTTGTTTAACAGCAGACACGGTGTTACGGTCCTGGCCAGGCCGGGCCGTCATGAGCGGATGGGGGGTGTCTGTCCTTAAATTTTCTACAGGTCTTGCCTGGGCGGAGCCGGCTGTTGCTGATTTGTCCCCGGGGTGGAGGAGCCGGTTTTAAAATCCCTTACCGGCAGTCATCCGAGGGCGTTCAACTAACAGCAGCAGCAGACCCGACCTTGGCCCCAAATTCTTTATTCGTGATTCTGGCCTTTGTAAATAGCTGTGAATTTGTAAATAGTTGGAAGCAGAAGGGGTGAACTGCCGTTTTATTTTACCACGTTTTCTCCTGTTTATTTTGTTAGGGAGTTAGGGGTTAGCACTTTGTCTTTTTGTTTCGTTTTTTTCACTTAGGGTTTAGTAAGTATTTTTGGTGGAACTAGATTTTTAAGTGTGCCTATGCAATAGCACACATACTATTCATCTGTATTTATTATTATTATTATTATTATTCTCCATCTTGCGCCTAAATTTTTTAACCGATTCACGCCCCGCAGTTTTGAGACAAACCCCACATATGTTATATCGCTTCGTGCGGCTTGACCGGGAATGGTGTGCTATGACTTTTGGTAGGGATTCGTCACACGGTTTTCCCAAAATTCCCCAAAACTTCCCAATTTTTCCCCATTTATTTGAATGGGAAAGGGCCCGAAAAAAAGGCACCAACCCAGGTCATTTTGAAGGCCTACTGCTCGGCCATACTTTGTCGCAGAAACATCATTTAAACTTTATACGGGTCACAAGACTTTGGACTTTTATTGACCAAATCCATGTTTTGATATCTTTTATAGTTTTTTCACAAGAGCAGTTTAAGTTTTATGAAAATTTTGATTTTTCATGGAATTTTCCCGCCACAGAATGGTCATGTGACCTGCTCTAAAAACAGAGTGTGGAGAATAATTTTTGGGGAAAAAAAGTCTTTCTCTTTCTTTACCGCCCAAACCTTTAGCCCTGCATATATAATTTATACATCAAAACATAGCTATCGTTGTCCTCTTTCATCCAGTGTCATCCTCATTGAGATGAGATTTACAGTTTTCTCTCAAATGCCATCAAAGCACAGCCTCCTCCCTTTCTGTCCCCCATAGACCACCATTCTAAAACTGCTCCCAAATTTTGGCTCAAATTTAAAATTGGAGGGTGTCTTTACACCGTCACCACTTCACTATAATACACTCTACAGATAGGAAAATTTAATATGTTGTAGTCTGGAAGTTACTGCCACTCATAGTAAAAGAATTTTTGCAATACGCCCTATAGTTTTCTCTTGGAAAGCATTTGTTTCAGAGCTTAAATCCTGTTTGCCGCTCTCTCTGTATCTGACCTCAAGTGCAGTTGAGTGTGCAGTGTCTCCCCCCCCTCCTCCTGCCACTCACAGGAGTTACTATAGTAACCGGCCCTCACAGCTGTGTACTGATGACTCTGATTAAAACTCAGCAGTTCTTTGCTCCAACCACTGTCTTCTCAAAACTGACCCGGCAGTAGCATAGGCACACTCAAAATTTCTTCAGAAATTTTTGCTCTCTAGTTTTGTTTATTGTTTTGGCCTGGGCTCACCCTGAAGTGAGAAGCTTCCCGAAATAAACGCACCGTACTTCGTATTACGTCTCCTGCGTTTGGTTTTGGGGACCAGGTTGGGGTTCTTTTTTCCTCTTATCTTTCATGTTTTTTTTCCACAAGACAAAAATGATCGATCAATATTTCATTTTATTTTTGTGATTATTTTTGTGTGTTTTCTATAAAATCTCATAAATGAGTGTTTCCTGTTCTGCACTGACTCATCCTGTGTCACAGACTGAACACTGAGAATTCCTCCTTTACTTTGCAGTGAAAGTCAGTTTTCTGATTATTCCTGATGTAAGTGAACGCAGCATTGATGAGTTATCGGAAAACATCGTCCTGTAAAATCTTTCTGCCTCATTTTCACCTCTTTGGCCACAAAATAGTTAAAATGAATCGAACGTCTTCCTGTTTCCTCGATGGAAACACAGATTTAAATGAACTGCGCTGAACACTTGGTGTCCTTCATCGTTCGGCCTTGAGAGGACCTCGGCTCCTCCGGGAGACCTCGGACGACCCGTCGTCGGGTTCGTTTGCTCCAAACGGCCGGGCTGAGGTTTCAGTTTCCTCTGCAGCATTTTGTGCCTGCTGTGTTGTAACGCTCGCTGTCTCAACGCTGAGCGAGTTGCACCACCGGGCAAAAGTTTAGAAAGAAAGGCGTAACTTCAGTTTGGATGAAGAAATGAGCTTCTTAGAATAACGAGCAGCGCAGGTGGAGCTGGTGTTCTGCAACTTCCCGGGTTTATTTAGTGAACGGGTTCTCTGAAACGAGACAAAGAAACCACCGAGCTGCTCAACGATAATTAACATATTAGTGAGTCACATCTTTTTCATACATAGTCACGCACTCTGACCTGACAGCTCCAGCTGTTACCTTTGTGTACTGAAATAAGTCAGCTGGTTCAGAGGAGGTTTTCTCGCTTATTTTCTTAGGAAACATGTTTCTATCTTCCAGAAAAGCTGGAAAACTGTTGACGCTTATGTATTCTGGCAGCACAGCTCGAGCTTCCTGAAGCCCACCAGGCCTGACTCCAGGGTGGGGTCGTAATCATATCCCGAGCAGGATGACCGTGTCCCGTCCTCCCGGGATCACAGGGAAAGCTCGGACATTCAGGCTCAGACATCTGAGCGCCTCAGGTGTTGTGGGCGTGTCCTCGTGGGAGGAGCTGGAGAGATTACATCTCTCAGCTGTCTCTAGAACGCCTCAGTGTCTCCCCCCCCTCCCCCCCCCCCCCCCCCCCCCCGGCCCGGGGGGGGGGGGGGGGGGGGGGGGGGGGGGGGGGGGTGGGGGGGGGGGGGGGGGGAGGGGGGGGGGGGGGGGGGGCAGTTACAGAGGCTACTGAGGGACGAGTGAGA
>VVHJ01044531.1:4556-16582 GCA_015107715.1 Tylochromis polylepis | reverse complement strand
TTTTTTTGAGGCTTTTTTTTTTTTTTGGCTTTTTATTTTTTTTTTTTTTTTTTTGCAAAGCAGAAATCTTGGGTGAGTGATAGATGCTATATTGACTGCTGAAGAGAAAGTGGTTTTTCAGGTTTGGCCCCTTTTTAGGTTGTTGGAGGTCAGGTGGAGGGCAGAGGTCCTGCAGCTGATGGAACAAGTCCTCTAAACAAAAACAGTCTTGGACAATCAGGGCTGAGGTTGAATTTTCAGAAATAATAAAGTCCCCCTCTTTTATATATAAAACTCAGTTTATTTCAGATATGTTTAAAAAAAAAAAAACCTATTTAACAACTTAAGGGTAGCTGCAGCTTCAAAGCCCTGCCAAGAAGTCTGGAACAAACTCTTGAATTTTTTTCTTCCTAGTTTTCTTTCTTTTGAAGGTTAAAAAAAAGCTCATCACAAACCTTGGAAACAGGCAGAGCCTGGCTATGTCACAAAGATTCACAAATCAGGACCTCTGAAACTTTCAAACGAATCAAGTCTTATTTTATTCAAACAAAATGGATAGAAAGCTGGCCACCGAAACTTAGTTTGCTGTGCATGAAGGTTAGGCTGAGAAAGGTGAGAGCCAAAAGCTGCAGTTCCCCTAATGACCACTTGAGGCTGGCTCAAAAAAACGAGTCAGTGTACACCAGTGTTTCCCAACCTCTTGGAGCCACAGCACATATTTCACATTAGAAAAATCACACGGCACACCCCCAAACAAAAATGTCACAAAAAGCATATTGATCATTTTTCCCCCGCGCACCAGGCGTAGCGGAATTGGCTCGGTTTGTCCCCAGTATACCTTTTTTGCTTTCTTCTGACCACTACTCATGCTAGGGCCTTCATCTGGGTCGCAGTTTCCTCCAGGACCCAGGTCAGACTGACTACTTTTTCTTTTCAAATATTTATCTATTGCTATTATGCGCTGCATTGTCTCACTCACAGCATGACTATTATGTCATTTCTTCTTCGTCTTCTGTTTTACTGGCAGTTGGCAACCCATTTAATTAGAGCAGGTAGTTGCACTGCCCTCTAGTGGAAGAGAATGTAATTGTTCTGCCCGTTACTCACACCGCTCAGAGTACCAATCAGGTGGAACCAGATAATCTTCCACGGCACACCTGATCATTTCTCAGTGGTAGGGAAACACTGGTGTAGACTCCCACATTAAAATGTCCAACTGCACTACAGGAATAAACATTTTTACAGCCTGGTAGAAGAACAACAGCAGGGAAGTGGGATTTTTTTCTAATACTTATTTATATAGAAGGAAAGGGTGGAGACTAGAATTGTTTTAATTAACCTATTCAAATTGCATTAAGATTTACACCGGTGTTATCTTAATGTCCACTTTTGTGACCATCAGACACTTCACTACAGTGCAGCAACTACACATACACTCTTCAGGTGACCTTGAGAGAAAAAAATATAACAGGAAAAACTACTTGGCCATGTTGTTTGTAGCTGTTATTATCCATAGCTAAATGTAATTCCCACCTTAAAGTTATCCATCCACAGAGTCAAGGCCACTTTAATAGATGCGTGCCTACTAGGCGACCAGGCATAATCTCTGTTACTCAGTGACTGAAATGGAACTCTTGACTGTGTTTGTGTTGTTGGTGTGTTTTGGAACATTTTTAATGAAATTATCTGCTTGCTGTGCAGATCATTCAAGAAATCCATAATAAACACACTTTGGTGCTTCGCCCTGAACATCATGACATGACCTTTTTGTCTTCAACAGCAGCTACAGTCTTGTCCACAGAAGTCTGGAACGTGTCTGATTTATTGCTCCAGCCTCCAACATATGTAACACCAGTATCTGTATTAGGAGTTCCCACAATATCACTGTGGCAAAGTGATTTTTAAAAAAAAAAATTTCAGATAATTATCAATAATTTGAACGGCTGTCCCTTTTTTTGAGAAGCCACGAGATGACTTTGATTTCCACTTTAAACTGTGTTAAATCCCTTACAGTCTATGCTGGGTGATGACCACCAAACTGGTAGCTTTTCAGGAACCAGTAAGCTTCCCTATCACATCATGTGTTTAAAAGTTAGCATGCCATTCGTCTCTCAGCTGAAACCCAATGTATTTAATTGACAGCTGTATTAAGGATACTCCTTTAGGGAAACTTGTCTAAATAAACAGAACAGTCTTTTCTGTCTCTACAGAGCACTGGAGCATATATAGGTTATACTGAAGGCATCCAAAGGTGCTGATTAGAAAATGCTCCATTGCTCTGCCATTGAAGTTCATTTGCTAGGATCCACCATGTTGATGCTTGTGGATACTCAGTGTATACTGTAGCACTATACATTTAGAAGTTACAGACTTTTACAGGGAGAGGGAGCAAAAGTAACACCCAAGGGTGGGTTTAACATTTCTGACACTTAAAAGGGGAACTGTGTTTAAAGCAAAATATTTCACAGTTGTGCAGAAGGGAACACAGAGTGGATGTATAGTTTGCAGGCACGCTGGAAATGTTCAACTTCTGCACTACAACCTCCTGTGGAACTGCAGCCCTTTTAATCGTTTAATCCCTTTGCGATATGTGCTTTAAACCAAATTAGCTCTTCATCGCAGAGAATTAAACTGACTCCCGTTGTTACAATAAAATGATATTTGGCTACCTCAAAGCCTGACTCAAAACAACATTAATAAACTAACAGGAGATTATGAAAAGTCATCTCACAAGCGACAAAAACAGAAGAAAATGATTAAGAATCAAGTGTAACAGTTGTATTTACACATGTATCTAATGTAGTCTGTGCCAAAATGATAAATGACACTTAAGAGACCAAACTACATTAAAAACAAAATATAAAAGTGATCAAATGAAAAGACAAAAACAGGAATAATAATCAATAAGAGAATAATAATGGAGCGACTAAGATCAGTCAGTGTGACTACAGTGAGAAGTAAATATCAACAAAGGCATGTGGACATCACTTTTCAAACACGCTTATGCACTTGTTGGTTTCTCTAAAAGCAAATGCTGCACCCTACAGTAAAATGTGAAACAGCAGCTGTGGTGTAAGACTCAACCACTCATGGCTTCAGCACAGAAAACCCCAAACTGCTTTTCAGGTTCAGACAGCACTTTATTTACGTCTGTCCACATGTAACATTTTAATCCAGCTGCTGAGGCCAGCTCAGGCGATGCTCTCTGTTCTCTACTCGCTCCGGCTTTTCCCAGTCAGTTTTCCATGTGCGAAGCTGCTTGCAAAAAATGTCTCCAGCCATTCACACAACTGAAACAGGGAGACAATAATTAGCCAGGCACAACAGATGTGCGGGTTAGCACTGTTGCCTCACAGCAAGAAGGTGCTGTGTTTGAATTCGCCATCTGGAGTGTGGAGTTTGCATGTTCTCTCCAGGTTCTCTGGCCTCCTCCCACAGTTCAGATTCATGCAGTTAGTGGGGTTAGGTTACTTGGTGATTCTAAATTGCCCGTAGTTGTGAACGTGAGTGCAAGTGGTTGCTGATCTCTTTGTGTTATCCATAGGTGTAATCTCCAGAGTGTCTACTACAGTGCTTACCAAATTTATTAGACCAGCTGTCACAAAAACAAGAAAACACAAATATTTAAAAAAATCCGCCAAGACCTTGTTTGAAACTGAAAGTTATGTTGTCATTTTACAAGCAAATTACAAACTGATTTCACATTTTTGTACCCAAATTTGAGCAGAGAGACGCGACAAAGTAATCAAGTATAACATTTAACCGCAAAAACTATTTTTTCTGTTTTGCGATGCAAGTAAATAACTATAATTTGGCATTTTTATCAAGAAATAATTATGCCATTTATTATTTGTCTTGTTTTTTGTGTAAAACTAATGGAAATTAATGGATAACAACAATATTTCAGCATTCAAAACATAATTTGGATTAAATAGCTTGCATGTACTGGTGAATTAACCCTTGTAGAAACATAAAAATGATTTTGGCAATTACCAATTCGATTATTTTGGGGGAGCGTAAACCTCACATTGGGTGGTGAGCTCATAAATTCATTAAGCACTGCACTTTTGAGCAGTGGTAGAAAATATCTGAATATGTTCATTTATATATTTAAGCACGTAAGTAATGTTTAGGATACTTGTACTCACGCAGTATAGAGAGAGGTCTTACTCTCCCATGTTTATTAGGCTGCAATAGTTACCAATGACTTTAGACATTAAAGTTTTAAAAGGACTGAAGGTATAAACTAAAGTCAAATACAAATATAACGGTTGATAGTGAATCTCACCTATTTTGCCTTATTTGACGAGAGTATAATGGGCCGCATTGTTATCACCAGAGGACCGAAACTACCACATTTAACATTTATCACATTTAAATAAGAAATAGACAAACTGGTATTCCACCAGAGACAACATAATAATATTTTAAAATAATATGAAAATAACAGAAGTATTTTTTTTAAAAAACAGAGGTTGGTATTAATTAATTATTTAATAACATTATTGTTTATATTTAATGGTTCCTTCATTTGCATTTACCATGTGTTTTATATTTATTTTTTAATTTGCTAGTTTACATCTTTATTTCTGTGTGCATTTCACAAAGAGCAATCATTTTTAATCTTCTTTAATTTTATTATTTAATCATTTAATTCATTATTGCTAAATAATTTTTGTATCATTTTTATTTAGTAATTAATGTTTTATTTACTTGTTTATTTATCTATTGTTACTTGCCCACAGTTAGCTGTCCTGTTTTTGATTCCACAAAGGGAAATATTTTCATTTTAAACTTCTGAGGTATTTAGACAACACTCTGACACTCAGTAAGAAAGATCACTTCAGTATTTCAGCAACAAGCAATGACTTTATAAAATCACCTATAGGAGGTTCACACAGCTTGTGACCCTTCAGGTTTATCTTGTGGCACTTTTGGGGTCAGAATTTAGAGTTCTTTATCTCCTGCTCCACTTACCAAAGGACAGATCTTTTCAGCACGGTGATGGAAAGCATCTTCATGCACTCTTGTCTCTTCCTCTGGCAATTAAGTAGAGGTGGTCAAGCTGATGTGGGCGATAACCAAGGTTAGATATGTTACTTTAGGCAATATTTGATTGATGCAAAGTTTCTCTCTTTCTTTGCTTTACTGTACACACAGCCCACAGTCTGTTCAGTGTTTGTGCACTTTTGTCCTATAGCTCTGTTTTCTACAATATGTGGAGCAAAGTGCAGAACTTGGAAAAATAAACTCTGTTTTAGAACTTTCAGCAGTAAACATCAATATTTTCTGCATACTGTGTGTGTACAACACACAAAGTGTGGTGTACAACACTAAATATAAACCCTCTGAAGACATTACTGTAAATGCATGAATACAACACTGCTCAAAAAACTAAAGGGAACACAAAAATAAGACATCCCAAATCTGAATGAATGACTAAAGCATCCGTGAACTCCTGGACAGTCTGTGGTGCAACGTGGCGTTGGTGGATGGAGCGAGACATGATGTCCCAGATGTGCTCAATTGGATTCAGGTCTGGGGAACGGGCGGGCCAGTCCATAGCATCAATGCCTTCGTCTTGCAGGAACTGCTGACACACTCCAGCCACATGAGGTCTAGCATTGTCTTGCATTAGGAGGAACCCAGGGCCAACCGCACCAGCATATGGTCTCACAAGGGGTCTGAGGATCTCATCTGGGTACCTAATGACAGTCAGGCTACCTCTGTTGAGCACATGGAGGGCTGTGCAAAGAAATGCCAGAAATCGAGGCTCATCAGACAAACAAAGATTTTTTTATTTAATCTTGAGCTGTCAAATTATTGTAAGCCTGTGTGAACTGCAGCCTTAGATTCATTTTCTCACCTGACAGGAGTTGCACCCAGTGTGGTCTTCTGCTGCTGTAGCCTATCTGCTTCAAGGTTTGACACATTGCACATTCAGAGATGCTCTTCTGCCTACCTTGGTTGTAACAAGTGATTATTTGAGTTTCTGTTGCCATCGTATCAGTGCAAAACAGCATGGCTTACAAGAAACTTTCTTTTGGGTTTTTTGGACCATTCTCTGTAAATCATAGAGACGGTTGTTTTGGAAAATCCCAGTAGATCAGCAGTTTCTGAAAAACTCAGACAAGCCTCTGTAGTACCAACAGCCATGACACATTCAAAGTCATTTAAATCACCTTTCTTACCCATTCTGATACTCAGTTTGAACTTCAGAGGCTGCTGACCCACCTATGGCATAACCATGACTATGTTATGTCACGAGGAGTCACACGTAGTTTTATAACACACGCACACACACACACACACACACACGGCCTGAGGGGGCAGCTGGCATCAGTCCAGCGTGGAACGTGCCACGCAGCATGGTTCACATACCAAAATGCAACTGGAGGACGCTGATGAATTTAGTGTAACCAAAAAAAATCATAAAATTTAAATATTAAGCTGTGTGAAAAGACACATCTTTGAATATTTTTAAAAAATATTATAGTGATCTTTTTTAAAAAGACAAACAGGAAATGAAGACGTAGCCCCCCCACCTGCAGTGCAATCAGTTCCTTCGAGCAAAGCATCAAACGGTTATTCAGCTGCAGCCTCTCGGTGTCTGACAGCACGGTGCTTTAGTAGTGATGTGTTCTCCTGGGGTTTTAGTGTGTCTAACCTAATCTCCCCCTGCAACCACATCCCCTCGGCAGTAAACAGAAAAAGGGAAAATTCATCTGTCTAAATACGACTTTAAGTGCAGAGCTGTAGTGAAAGGAAAGCCAACTGCTGAGAGATGTATTGAGAGGACGGCCTGCAAATATTTTGCTCCATCACAGCCAGACAAAAAACCACCAGACTATTCTCCATGAGATGTTTTTCTAGTAACACCGCTGCTCTGCTGTTTATGATCTAAAGTGATTTGTCATTTCCTCCAGAGATGCTCCCAACCAGCAGGCCCATTTTATTTACACCATCCGGTGAAGTGTGGCATTTTACACTGACGGATCTGCTGTGAAGCCAGAGCACAAGTGAAGCTAAGAATAGCTGATGGGAAGCCAGCAGCAGCAGAGGCAAAGACGCTGGTCCAAGGTTAGGCTAGGACACAAAAGAAGTCAGATGGTCTTGCAGCAGGGCTGGGAGGATGACTGACTGGACAGAGCAGTGATGGTGGATGCACAGAGACTCATATTGTATGTCTGCAGACTGATTTGTGTGCTGTGGTCACCACTCAGAGGCAGGATGCATACAGTAAGAGCTGAGAAAAGCTGTGATTTAAAGCTGAGCTCTCTTTGCTCTCACTCAGCACTACTTAAAGGATGTTTTCATTGAAGGTCATATAGGCAAATGATAAAAAGAAAAAAAAATCCTACAGATATCAAAGAACATTTGCCCTGAGATCAGGAGTGCAGCTGAACTGCCAGCAGCAGTGCATAAGCTGAGAGTTAGAGCCCTTTTCTATTCCATCTGTCTTTCTGCACCCACAAACAAACATGTGAGTTTACACATGAGTTATTGGACATGATCCTGACTGAGTCTGGTTTTTGAGGCTGATGTAGGTGAACTTTCAGCTGAACCCGCTTCTCCAAAATCTGTCTCGGGAGGACCGTTTTTGTTGTTGTTGTTTTGCAGCAGATTGTCTGAACAGTTGCTGCGTCATATTTCGGAGACTTTTTTTCCCCCTGCTGTAGATTTCCCGCAAAACCGGAACAGTGTGAAAATAAACTGCAGGTACAGATTAACGATCATGACTACAGAACACAAAAAAATATGAAAAATGCGCAAAATTGCTCGAAGAATACTCTTTTACTATTTACAAGTGAGTTTTATGTTAGCAAAAACACATTTAAAACTGCACACATCAGTTTTGGTCCATATGTTTATTTCCAGACATAAAATATTCAGGCCTGTTTCCAGGTTAACGTGACAGAAGAATCTGAAACGAGTACAAATACATAAAAAATGTAAGATGCTTTAATCATTATCAAACAAAGTGCTTTATCTTTATGCTAACTGCATAAGTATGTTTCTGGGAAACTTTAACACTTCATGTACCTGTATTCTCAAAACCAAAGGCAGGTTTATGCTGTAATGAATCATTCTGAGGAATTTCATGTATGTTTGGTATGTACATTTAGGGCACTTGTATTTTGATATACATAACATAATATACATGTGGTTTTATTATTTTTATTTATTTGTTTTATTTATGAAACATATACGTGATAACGACATAGAAGACTTAGTAGAACAACAAGATGAGCAGTCACTGGGATAGTAGGGACATAATAATGTTTGTAGTGCATATGAGTAGGTTTTACTATATTCTGTGTTGATCAAATAAAAGATGGGACAAAATAAATGATGATAGCAACAATAATAACAGTAATAATAATAATTCTTATCCTCCTGTTATCATAAGTATAAATATATACACCCATATACCCATGTATGTGTAACATGGTGGACTAATGTGCCTGTATTAATTCATCTCCATGTTATTGTGTGACGTTGCAGTGGTGTGGGAGTGGTTGTGTGTGTCACATTTGCAGTGAGCCAATGGCGGTAATGGGGTTGGACTAATTGGAGGCAGGTGTAATTGATTGCGCTGATACGCTAGTCTACTTATAGCCCACACTACAAACACTGCTGTTTTACTTTGTCTCTCTGTGCAGGTATGTAATGTGCTGAAATCTAGGATGACCTGATATGTTTGGGATCGATGGTTTGTTGCGCTGTGAATTGTATAATGAAACTAGTGTTACTTTGTCTCTCTGTGCAGGCCAGGGTCTATTATATGCCGCAGCCTAAAGGCAGTTGAGTTGCTGAGGCCGGAGTGATTCCTGGCTGTCTATTTGCAGGGTGGTGGGACTTAGAGGGCAACTGCTATCCCTGCTAAAGTGATTGATGTGTGGAGTGCAACTGGCTTTGTGGCATAGCTGGCTCTGGCCTTGGATGGTGTGGTTTTGTTTTGTTTTTTTTTTTTTTTGGGGGGGGGGGGTTTACTTGGTATTCAAATGGGACACTGGACTGTTTTATCTTTAATTTTTAGATCATTGCATTAATAAATTACCTTTTAGAATTTTATTGCCTGTTATCTTTTTGCCCACGGCTGAGACGCTTGGTCACACCTAGAAACCTTTGTGTGTTACATATGCACACGCCTCATGGTAATCTTTTTTAAAAAAACAAGATGTATACATGCATACACTGATATAATAAAATTAAGTAGAAGTACACAAGGGGAAAAAAAGGTGTGTGTGTGGGGGGGGGGGATATTGGAGTGAGACAATCCAGAGCATGGCCATCACCAAAAATAATTAAAAAAATGAAACCAAGAAAAGGTCTTGAGGCTAAAGCCTATTAATTGGGTGCCATTGGTCAGTTATGTTTCAGTGTTGCATATAACAAAGTCGGTTGTCTGTTGACCTGCCCATGGTACCTAATCCTGCCCCTCCACCTACTGGGTATTCACTAATTGAATCTGAATAGGGTCCTCATCAAGGTTAACGAGGTACATTTAATGTACATGTGTAATTAAATAAAACTGGCACCATTGCAAGTTGCACCTGTAATACATACATTAGCATTGCTTTAGGACAGGAGCTGAAGTTGTGCACATCCATGGCACTCAAATGATGAAACGGAAACTGTTGCTTTGTGCAAAAAACTGAAATTTTAGTCTTTGTTTACGACAAAGAATAGTGACCAGCAAACTTAGCTGCACTTAATGCTATCTAGCACATGATAGCATGCTGACCTCGGACATAAAACAATTTTTATGCCTGCTGAAAATTAGCATGATATCACTGTCATTGTGAGCTTGTTAGCATTTCTAAAGTTGGGATTTCCAAAGAATGCAGACTCACCTTATTCAGGTCAGTTTTAATTATGCAGTTTCAGATTACAACAATGGCCAGGCAAAGGCACCTTAGGTTGCAAAGTGCAAAACGTGATGAAATGCAGGAGGACATCCAGGGATTTTTGGCATAATGCATTTGGTACTGAGAGATATGCCTTTTTCTGACATACTGAATGCAGCAGTATAAGTACTGGATCATTCCTGTGCTCTCTTGCTGCACTAGATAGTGGAGCAATCATTTCTATAAGACATTGTCAGTCAAACAGGTGTATTAAATGTCAGGACAGTCTATTATTATGTTTTCTTCACTGAAAATGACAACCAGGACAGATTTAATCTGATAACTTGACCCACTTTTGTCACCAGCAGAGTGCAGGGAGTGTCTTAGACATCAGACTTGTGCCAGAAATCCAGAAATCTTTTGCTGTTTTTGACCATCCCAGGGGAATAAAAGAATCACAGTAAAATAGATTTCAGCTGAACTGTCCTTTCAGGAGAATATTCCAATTTTTAAGAATTCACCTGTCTGGAACAACTAACTGCAAAGGAAAAGTCCTTTTTTTCACAGGACATATGTTTGGTTGTCTACGTGACTACCGAGAAACTAGAAAGCCAAATTTTGCTTAAGCTTTGGAAATTGGGAAAAGGAAGAGGACCAAATTTTGTTGTGAATGATGTTTTTTAAACTGAGAAATATAGCCCTGGTCATAGAATATACTCAAATATCATGATTAGTTCACCCAAATGCAGACCTATACGCTCAAAACAAAAAGTGAGCTTTATTTAAAAGCTGTTTCATTATTTGTGGAGTGCAGGATCCAAGAAGCATACTGGTGTTAACAAAAGGCAAGCCATTTATTGGACTAATGCAGTAGTCCAAAAACACAAATCTAAAGAATCAAAGGAGTACATGGACGGAAACACTTGGGGAAGATTAATAGACAGCGACATCATGACAGAGACTGAGGGGAAGACAGGACTCATTATACACAAATGGTGATTGTGGAAGAAGGAAACGGAGAAGAACAAGAAACAGGTGGTCATGATCAAGGTAATCACCAAGTCAAACTAAAGACAAGATAAGAATTACTGACAAAGTAAAACAAAAAGATAACTAAGCACAAATGCAAAATTCACTCTGAACAAGACACAAGACACTCTAGGGAGGCCGAATAATAAGAAAACAAAATGAATAGGAAAAAAAGCACAACACAAAGCTCTGAACTATTATTACTGGGAAAACATAGGAAAAGTCAAAACAGAAAGTCGAACTCATAAAGAACTCCAAATAGAAAACAAGGATTGACTCAATGGACCCAAGCTGATAACCGAAGCCCAAATAAACAGCAAAAGTTTGGAGAAAACAGGACTACGTATACACTGAGGACTAACTGGTGATTAGAAACGAAAGGAATGAAACACAGATGAAATTAAACAAGACAGTCACACAGTCAAGAATAAAACAAAGACTCAATCTTACTATAATGCTCATAATGTAGGTATATATGTCTGCTGCCTAATGCCTCCTAAACGTTAATCAATTAACTATTAAACTATATAAACTACTGAGGGTACTGGGATTATATCTATATGGCTTTTGGGAACTACTTTTGCAACACTCATATCCTCACAGATTATATATATTATGTACAGTAGCTGATCTTAAAGCGAACGGGAACATTCGGGCTACATTACATACGTGTGCACTGTTGACATTATGTATACATTGCAAAACGATTTGTAGTGCAGAGGCACTTTGGGGTCACTGGAATGTGTTGTCATGCATATCTATAAGTGTTCATCAAACAGTGATGCTAATAGTGCATTTACTTGATCAATTTGTCCTATACCATGAATATGTAACCTGCAAAGAAGAAGAAAAATATGAGTGAAATGAACAAGCACAGCAGGCCTGGTTTTTGCTAGTAATACTAAACAAGAAATGCCAGGAAGCCCTGGGATCATGACACCACATGCTGTTCCAGTTTGTTTCATTTGTGTGTTTCTTCTTTCACTTTTAATTCCAAATTAAAGATATTTAAATCAAGCATCCCACATCCTTAGGCATATCATTTTCTCTCAGTTCTATCCCTCTGCTGACATACACACGTACAAAAACCCAGGAGTGTCATTGGGAATTAGCTGGATGATTGCCGCTTGAGGTATGTGATGAAAGCTGCTTGTTTGATTTTTTTTT
>VVHJ01044519.1:0-11292 GCA_015107715.1 Tylochromis polylepis | reverse complement strand
GTGTAAGACTGCAACTCTGCTTCCTGGTCCCAACTCTGGATAGTCACATTTTGGGGGGTTTAATAAATCTGTCCATATTTCTAGAAATGAGAGCTGCTCCATCCAAAGTGGGATGGATGCCGTCTCTCCTAACAAGACCAGGTTTCCTCCAGAAGGTTTGCCAATTATCTATGAAGCCCACATCGTTTTTTGGACACCACTCAGACAGCCAGCAATTTAAGGAGAACATGCGGTTAAACATGTCACTCCTGGTCTGATTGGGGAGGGGACCAGAGAAAACTACAGAGTCCAACATTGTTTTGGCAAAGTCACACACCGATTCAATATTGATTTTAGTGACCTCCGATTGGCGTAACCGGGTGTCATTACTGCCTGTGTATTACATTTCTTTAATAAGTATCAGAAATAGTTCTCCAGACTTGTTGAAGGATATTCAAAACTCTTCTTTCGATGTTTTTGCCTTTTGTTCTCTCTGGATGATCCCACACTGCTTCAAGAACGTTGAGGTCAGGCTCTGGGTAGGCTGATTAATAGTGGTTTGTTTTTCTGTGTTTTTTGTGTGTGGTATACATATTTCACTGGCAGTGTTTTTGAAATCATTATCACATTGAAAAATGAAGTCTTTCCCAATGATATGCTTTCCAGGTGGTATTACATAATAATCCTATCAATTTTGACAAGATCTCTGACACCACCTGCTGAAATACAAGCTTTTTGACTGAGTTTAAATGTCATTAGCTAAAGTATTCCATGAAGAAAGAACCTTGGCTATGCTCCTCTCACTGCTACACTTTGGGGTTTGTAGGTTTCAGTGCAGACCCTGACTAGTAGTAGTAATAGGCTCAATCCATGCCACTTTCAGGCTTTCTTTTGTTTTGTTTTGGGTTTTTTGGCACACTGAAATCTCAGGGCATCAATCAATAATAAAGAAAAAAGCCAAAAATTTCCACTGTCTTTTCCTACCATCACAATAAATCAGGATCTGTAATTTATGACAGATTCATTTAAAAAAAAGTTTGATAAATGGCTAGTTAAAAGATAAAAAAAAGAAAAAAGAAAAAGTCCAACACTCCTGCAAAATCTCATATTGGGGAAAAACCTAATAAAACTATATAGTCATGTAGGTATATTTCACAATACTGTAAAATAACGGATGTATAATGTTTTTCAACATGATATTCTCAGTCATGAAAATAAAGAAAATGCTATTTTCTTTTGACTGTCATGCTGGAGTGAGCAAATATGACAAATTATACCACAAAAACATCACTAGATTGTCCCTCAAATACTCCAAATGTTTTTTGAGCTATCTTTCCCAAATTACAGATCCTGACCAGTGCAAATTTCAGGCTTTCATCTTTAATGGGTTTTTTTTTGTTTGTTTTTTAGATATTCATGTTCAAACATTTCCTCAGATTTAAATGTTTCCACAAAAAAAAAACCGTAGTATTTGATATATGATGCTAAAATTTCACACCACCACACGTAAAAACTTTGGCCTATAAAATTTTCATGCAAATCAAAGCTAGTCAAGCAGACAAGGTTCGAAAGATTGGCTGATTTGACACAGAATGACTCGGAAGAGTATACAGTGGGTAAAATAAGTGTTGAATGTGTTGCCAGTTTTCTAAGTTAATATATTTTTGAAGATGCTTGGACAAGAAATTCTCACCAGATGTTGGTAATAACCCATCCAAACCACACATGCAAAGAAATCAAACCACAGATGTCCATAAATTAATTGTAATAATGAGACATGAAACAGGGAAACAGTACTGAACAGAAGACGAAACACCACCTGACATCTGTCACTAATTAGAGGGCAATCCTGCATCTTCTCGCTGGTTGTGTCCCAACTGATGACCCGTAAAAAGGTGTCTCATTACCTAGGTGTCACACAAGAAGCAAGAAGACCTTTGCAGCCTCACTGTTGCAAAACATACTGGTGGTACTGGTTACAGAAGCATTTCACTACTGAAGGTTCCAATGGGCAAACCCAGGTAAACCTGTGGGACCTGTCCTGGGCTGCTCTGTGCTGCTGTTTCATTAAACCTGCCTGGTTCTCTGCCTGTTTTGTGACCATCCAGGAAGCTTAGACATCATATTTTTGTTTTAACATATGGCTTAAAACAAAAATATGATGCTTATCATTAGAATAATATCGTATTCTAATAATATCCATATCAGGAGTGTTTTGTTTCTTTTTAATAAGAATGGCTGGATTGTTGTTTTGGCCTTGGAGACACCAACCTTCCTTTTATTTTATTTCTTTCTACTTACGTTAATATTGTAAATCAATAAATCAATATTACTTGTTCATTCATTATCAGTGTTATTCAGAGCTTTGTGGTTTGGTCTGCTGGTTCTTTAGGCTATCTTTCATGCGCCGTACACCATGTGAAGAATTCTTTCTCCATAGCTAGGGCTACAGAGGAAGCTCACACATGATTTACCAGACACAGGCAATGTGGCGCCTTACTGTTACAGCATACGTGTAAGAATGCAGTGACTCAGTCACATAGACACCATGAATTCTCAGATCCGTTGATTTCATAGTTTAGGAGAAAGCTCTTGTGTAATAAATGTGTCATTTTCTCCAATTACGCTGATATATTATGGCTTCAGTTGAGGAATGTGTAAACATGTTCATTTTTTGGTAAAGATAACATTTTCCCAGGAATTAATTTGACCTTTAAAAGTAAAGTTTTGGGATATCTCAGACATACAAACGCTCAGCCACACAGATTAAAGCTTTTTGCATTAATTGTTATTTTTATTATTGTAGCGTTATTGGGCCTTACAGCTCTACGTGGAGAGGAAAAATTTAAAAAGCCGATTGTTTTCTTTCATGTTGTTTGCTGTTTATGGCCTTTTTGTTCTGGGATGGATTACCATGTCATGATTGTTGTTGGGTTTATTTTGGTTCCATTTTCTTCTTTTGACTTTTTCTTCTGCTCCATCTTCTTAGCTCTCTCCAGAATTCTAACAGTTTTTTTTTGGTTATCTTGCAAAAAAAATATTCAATTTAAGACAATAACCAAAACAAAATGTTAAAAAAAAAACTTATTTGTTTTTCCAATGATTTCTTAATTTCCAAGTAAGAAGTCACCAGAGACAGGTTTCTTGGACAAAACCAAATACCAAAACTAACACGTCTGCACATTTAAGGCCAAGAAAAAACAGAGATTACTAACAACAGGTTTACTGTAGTCATACAGTGAGCACAGATGATTAATCAAAAAACCAACCAAGAATAACAATTGCATGTGCATGTTTATTACAGGACAAAGCCTAAACTAAAAGATAATCATGCTGTGAAATCTGGAAAACATTTTAAAGACTAATTTAAAAAAGCTGTAAGCAACAAAACAAGACAGTGCCTGAAAGTCTCGAATCCATTTGCGCACACATGGTAAAACAGAGCCTGCTAGCTCTTTAAAAAGATATTATGTTTGATTTTTACAGAACAGTTAGATAAGGGTTAGTATTAGGATGAAGTTTGGAAATCATATTTGTATTTCATGAATCTTATTTGATATCTAGTGCTTGTTTATAAGCTCTGGACTCCCATTTCACAAACAACTACATAATCATGTTTGTAATGGTGTTGTTTTGTAATTGATTTGTGAATGAGCTGAAACTGAACCATTAAAGCAGACCAAACTATTGGTTGGTCCACTGCAACAAAATAATCCTAGCCAACCATGAGTCCAACTTTAAAGTGCTTAAGCTACTATCAAACATCCAACTTCACTATATGTACTTCAGTGTATTGAGAAGTCCCGTGGTGTCCCATTATTAGGGCTTGCGTGTCAGACTGCAGTGATTCAGTCTCTGTCTGGAGACACTATGTTTAAGAGAAATATCTTGTGCAATTAACATGCTTGGTAATGTAATATAATCAGAATGATACATGAGAAGGGTTGTGTAAACAGTTGCTTTTGTACTCATGACACATTTATTGTTGAGAATCCCCCTGAGATCACAGTTTGTCAGTTTATTAAGATTGAACATCTGTGTCTTCGAAGCTTGATGTTACTGTGTCCTCTGTTAAACTGAATCTTTTTTTAAGCATATCAGCTATTTTATTTATAGATCCACAGAAACACTGGTGGAAATAATGGCTTTATAAAACTCTGATAGGACAATCTTCCTCAGTCTGTTTAAATGATACAGAAACTCACGGAAGAAGATTAGAAATGAGCTCCAAACATGCTGTTTGTGAGATAAATCTAGATTATATATAAAAATAGACACTTTACACAAAGATTTAAATATTTTTGTTAGTAGTTACAATGATGTTAAGATAGAATTTCACAGTTTTCTCCTTGGTTTGCAATTAACAATGAACAAATATTAATGAACCTTCAGTAATACCTAAGTAAGAAGTCACCAAAAACTGTCATTTTGTTTGTTTTTAGGGTGACATCTTTGAATGTCACCTCCTCCATAGAACTAAATGCCCCAACCAACACATACTCCACTTTAAAGCCAAGAAGACCAGGAGCTTACTGACAGCAGTTTAACTGTGGAGTTTTGCCAGCTGGTGTGTGCGTGGATAATGAAGAACCAGACACGCTTTATGGTAACACACATGCAGATTTATTGCACATCAAACGAGTGGCCCCTACTGGAGGATGACAAAACTCTGAAATCATCGATGTCTGGACAAAAACTTCAAAGAAACTTTAGAAAGACAGATAAAAAAAATAAAAATATCACTAACAAAATAACACACCTCCTAAAAGACCTGAATCAATTTACACACACACACACACACACACACATATGGTAAACTGGGCAGACTAGGTTTTGCACTTCACATAAGTAAAGAAGAAGCTTTCAACTGCATCTCATGACTTACTGACATTTGGTCCCAACTTGTTTTCTTCACATTGTGTTACCAACAGCCAACACTGTGGGGGAGTTAACCTAACCAAACTACAAACCTAGATTGTGTTGTTGGTGACCTATTTGTGTTACACACCTGTTGGTATCCATGAATCTTGAGGATAACACTAACTGAATGTCACTTTTTGATTCCAAGTCCCAGAGGTCTCGCCATCACATTAATTCCCATCTGAGGTTTGACTGTCTTGTTATTCTGCCTCTTCACTTTCTTTTCCTCTTCTGATAATGAGACTTTTTGTGGTAGATTTGCCACATTAGTTCTGATTGTGAATTAATCCCTTACACTATAAGATTGGGATAACATAAACCAAACAACACAAACTGTAACTTTTGTGATTTTATTGGCATTTATGTTGTAAATCAACACTTCCGCGTGGGAAGGGAAAATAACTCTAAAGGTGAATATTGCTGGAGCTCACACCATAAAGCAGCAATGTTGTTATTTTGCATTTATACTTGCATGCTGGTGCATCTGCATTGCTTTCCTTACATAAGGTGATTGTCTTGGCTCTGAAGCCAAGATTTTGCATAACCTTTACTAAAACGAGGGAAAAAGAAAAGACTTTAGAACTTATTGCATTGACATAATGAGCAGGGTGGCTAAAATTACAGCCTTTTACATTCAGTTTCATAGTCGTGTTGTCTTTGTGCTAATGTTCACACCAAAAAGACCTGTCATAGTTGTTAAACACCCAGTGATGACATGGTTTCGAGCTATAGTTTAGGAACTGTATTGTTGGGGCTATGCTGTAACTATAGTGTAGCTGTGGTGCACAGCGTACACTCTTCTGACAATGAGGCTGTTTCATGGAGTAGATTTGCCACAGTTGCTCAAATTGTTCAACCGTCCATCAGTTCTGATTGTGAATTAATCAGTTAGCCTAAACCTAACCATCCAGTGGCAATTTTTTTTTTCCATTCTCCTTCATTTTTGGAAATCAGCACTGTGGTGTAACTATGATGTAACTATTGTGTAGCTGTGGTGTAACTATGGTGTAACATTGGTATAGGAGCTACAGTGCAACTAGGGTACAAGACTATGGTGTAAATACAGCTAAGGTGTAGCGTATGGGGCTATGAAGATTTAATGCATTACTATGTGGTGGAAAGCTCTAGAAACACCTGTTAGATAAGACTATTAAAAAAAAGTATCATTTAGCAATGCAGCTGAAGGAAAGCTTAATTAGAGTCTTAAGAGCTTAATAAGTCTTGCTAGCAGCACCAGACGCTGCAGTTGATTGTTACTGAGGGGTTAAACACATGGTTCGGAGCACAGAGCCCAAACCCTTTTTTTCCTGAGGATTCTCAGTCAATACGTTTCTTTGCTTATAAACTAAAGGACATTTGACCTGATATTCAGGTGTCACAGAAACTACATCAAGCATGTAAAAATATGCCAGTGCCAGTTTCATTAAGCGACTCCAAATTTGGTTTCTATTGTTATTCTATGGCAGCCATGTGAAAGCTCTCTGGGGATTCCCCTCGTGACAGTACACACAGGTCTGGCATGCATGTTTCACTGCTGATGCAACCTATCCAGAAACACTTTTCATCATTTACTGTGACTTACATATTACAAACAAAGGGATGTGCAAGACTTCAGTTTCACGAGATGAGTCAACTCATTGACCTTTTTATTTTAAGCTTTGTTGGCACATGTACTGCATATCAAGTAGCTCTGCATATGAAAGTCCCAGTCGCAGCTGTTGGAGCAGTGTTGCCAGATTGGCTGGTTTTCATACCTGTAGGGCTGCTTTGTGTTTAGCTGGTAGGGTAAATATGATCCTGGCTAATCTCTGAAGCAAAAGTGTTGCTACTATCCAGAGATCTTCAAGCTGTAAATGTCTAGAAATGAGAGGTCTCGTAGAATTCTCATATTCTTCCATCCATCTAATTCTGGGTCGTGGCTGAGCTGGAGTCTATTCCACCACAACTGGAGTCAAACCGAATGCAAACTCTACCCCTAAAACTCGACTGGTCACTGGTTACCAGTTTGTCACATGTGATTAAGAGGTTCAGTATCCATAAGATAGTTTAAAAGAATATTTTAATACTAGGATTATCAATTGGCCAAGCAGACTGTCCAAATGATAACCCTAAAAGAGAAATGTTTTTCTGATGCGTGTTCATCCATTCTGTCATTTTCTGCTGCTGGTTCAAGCAGAATTTTACCTCCACCAGCATATCTGGAGGGTTCTCAAGGTCACCAAGAGACATAATCTCTTTAGTGTATCCTGGGCCTGCTTGCTGAATAATCTCAGCTTTCTCATTTAGATATGGGAGATCTTGAACAACCAAGCTCTTCACCCTGCCTGTAAGCCTTAACCCAGACACCCTTCTGAGGAAGCTTATTTCTGCTCCTTATATCGATGGAACTCATTCTTTCAGTCAGTTCTTGAAGTTCACAGGTACAGATGAAGGTGGGAATGTAGATCAACAGGTACATCAACAGTTTCGGTTTCTCTCAGATCAGACAGTGTTGCATCACTGAACCAACATGCCTTTTGTTTTCCTGTTTCAAGGCCTCTGAATTTGACTGAATTCCCCCTCCAATACCTGACTGACAGATACACAATGCTCTGGGAATGGCACATGCTTAGGTGTTACTGTCACAGCCTACATCCCAAATCAGTGAATGTTTTAAAATATTACACTTTTGTTTTCTTCTGTTTCTTTTAAATAACAATTCAAAATGGCAAATTACAGGCACACTTAGTATTTTAGAGGTGTGGTTTGTTTCATTTCAAATCTTTCTCCAGAACTGTTGGAAAGAAGAGAAACTAGAAGACTTCCAGCCTCTGTCTGCCTACATCTGAGTCTCGGAATTCATTTGCTATATTTAAGCCTCAGTGATCAAGTGATACAACATTTTAATGCAGCTTCTCTCTCAGTGTATTTCCATTATATTCATACAACCCACGCACTGAGTATAGCTGTGCCACTAACACGTGAAGAAAGCAAAGATGATAACTATGGATGCAATCAGAGTAAAATCAGATGGATTCTGCAGGAAATCATTTATCTGATTAACTGATTTTTTGCAGGTTTTAAACAGAGCCTTAATATGTTATTCGGCCCCAAATTCCTACACAGCTCATGTAGCTCGAAGGCAGAAAACGCTCATCGCATGAAGGTAAAATTTTGCATGACATCATTAAATAAACTGAAATAACTGAAGAAAAATAATGAGCTGGGTCTGATTGGTGTCAGATTTCTTTTTTGAAGATGGAGTCACCCTCATGTGAGAGGTTAAACACGAAGTTCTGCATTTAAGCATGAAAACAGGAACTTTTGAGCTTCCACGTATGTGACACAGTTTACAGCAAAATAGAAAGTATCAACTTCTTCTCAAAGCCCTGCTGAGTAAATGGTAGATGATGTAATTCATCACTGCAAGCATAACAATATCCAGGAAAGCATCATTCTGCATCATTAAACCTTGTATTCTTACCAGGAAACCAGCTTTACTTGATTAACTGTAAATTTAGTGGAAATTTGAGCTCCTGATTTTGTTTGTGAAGGTGATTCATGAAACTTTTTTTTCCCAGCATCAGGTTGGTGGAAACTGTATACCTGCTTTTACTCTAATCCAGCTGTATTTAAAGCAGGAGAGCCCGTAAAGACAAACTGACAGGCTGGTCAAAGCTGCCTCAGTGACTTAAGTTACCTTAAATATTATTAACAGCTGCAGGCTAGCCTTAAACTGGACACTGAATTCATGTTTTTTCCATTAACTGAAAAACAAAAATAAATATAGAAATTTGTCACTGACCTTTATCTATGTCATCTGCTTGAAAAGTAATGATTGGTTGTATAGTATTGTTTAGTACTTCCAGTCCATCCACACTTCATTAAAGTTACTTAACTTTTGTTTATACACGCTCAAAATTTTTGCTGTATTTGTTTCAAATTAAAAGCACTCATCTGTGAATTGAAATGGTTCATCTTCTAACACGACTTTTATTGTGAAACAGCTGCACAAAATTGGTGTGAAAAAGAAAAAAAATGTATGAGAAGGAATATGGTACAGGAGACCATCTGTGGCTCTACTATTCATCCTTTCACAGCTGGTTGCTAATTCATGTCTTTCTACCACAGCAGAGAATAAGTGAGGGAGAGATCCAGAGGTGTGATGTGGAAGACGGTCACACAGGCAGTGATAACGAGATGACTTCATGATCTACTGATAAAGGGGGAACCTAAATGCATAGCATGACACCTCTGGTAATTAAACAGAGCAAAAAGCCATCTCTAAACTTCCCATTTCATTTTGCCTCTGTACAGTAACTCAAATAAACTGGGGAAACTGTTTCTTTTTCATTCAACCAGCAGTAAGTTTGAGTTATAGCTGATAAAATCTGCCAAATTATGACTCACATTGTAATAATTATTGCATGGAATTTTTCTTTAATGGATCAAACAAGGCCTGGGTCTTTGAATTATTCACAAATGACATGCAGTTCTGGCAAATAGTCTAAGTTTCCACACAACAACAGACACGTTTGCACAGTCATCAAACTGAGGGCTTCATTACACTCTGTGTACACATTACTGCAATAAGAGGAAATCTAAGTAATAGGCCACATCATCATAACCTGACTCATACAGTCACAGGTTTTGTTCTGATAATCATCAGTATTACTAGAAATGAGTCAAACAGGCAGTTTTGCATAAGTTTTTCACACAGCCACAGATCAGGAGACGGGAAGCCAGCTGCAGTTTGGACTCTGTGTATAACAGGAGGGACCGTCACACTGATTTCACTGGTGTCATAAAAAATACCATAGCTGTGCAGGTATTTCCAGAATTGGATTCAATCTCTTAAAATGGCAGGACACCTACAGAGACCATCATGAAAACGTTAAGACTCCCATCTTCTTGATGCATGCTCAATCATCCAGGTAAGCAAATCCCAAAAAAGTTGATTCTGTTCTTCTGGAAGTAGCGTTTTCAGTGGGAGAAACGTTTCGTCACTCATCCAAGTGACTTCTTCAGTCTCAGCTGACTGCAGGTCCCCCGACACAAATAGAGTAATGTAGTGTACGCTGTTAAGTCCCAGGAGGATTGCCAGGATTTATACATCAGGGAAACCAAACAACCTCTGGCGAAGGGGATGGCACAACACAGAAGAGCTAACTCGTCAGGCCAGGACTCTGCAGTCTATTTACACCTACAGTGTAAAAAAAGTGGACATTCTTTTAATGATGAGGATGTACACATCCTGGACAGGGAGGAACACTGGTTTGAGCGGGGAGTCAAGACTGAAGAAGTCACTTGGATGAGTGACGAAACGTTTCTCCCACTGAAAACGCTACGTCCAGATGAACAGAATCAACTTTTTGGGGGTTAAGACTCCCATCCACACGGTCGACATCAGCATCCTGTTCCATGAAGCCCGACGAGGTTCCTTTCCTGTGTACTAAAAATATTGGTGCCTACCAAAGAGGCTTTTGCTTTCATCTGAAATTAAAAGTCACCAGGACTGGTTTTTGTAACCCTTGTTATTCATCAAATGCTGTGTGGAGATTAACGCATTCACTTTGTGTGTAAAAGATCAGTTATCACAGATGATGAGCTACAAGCACATCTGGTGTAAATAAAATCTGTGCCAAAACAACATGTGGTTCCAGGATCATGGAGCCACATGTCGGCTCATTTTTGTCTTTCAGCATTCCTTTTCCTTTATTTTTGCTTCTCCATGAAAGTCCAAATTCAAATGACTCCACTTGTTTCTTCTTTTTTTTAATTTAATAAACTGAAAAATTTAATAAAATAACTATATCATTATTGCCATTCTGTGCAGTTAATTGTATCAACAGACCTTCCAAGAAGACCTGAGCTCTGGGGAATTTATTAGCCTGTTATCTGGCACTAATTAGCAGATACAGTCTATGGACAGAGCTTGCTAATCAAGTTCTCCAGCATCTCACCTCATCCCACCTCTCACATGATAAATCTTCGTATTGTTTTATCCAGGTGGTTAGAAGATACCCTCTAACCACCTGGGTGGGTGTGTTCCAGTTACAGGGGTATCACACTCCTCAGCCTCCCTGGGAAAGTCTATGCCAGGGTGCTGGAAAGGAGAGTCCGTCCGTTAGTCGAACCTCGGATACAGGAGGAACAATGCAGTTTTCGTCCTGGCCGTGGAACACTGGACCAGCTCTTTACCCTCTCAAGGATACTTGAGGGTGCATGGGAGTTTGCCCAACCAGTCTACATGTGTTTTGTGGACTTGGAGAAGGCATTTGACCGTGTCCCTCGGGGCGTCCTGTGGGGGGTGCTCTGGGAGTATGGGGTGTCTGGCCCATTGCTACGGGCCATTCAATCCTTATACAACCGTTGCAAGAGTTTGGTCCGCATAGCCGGCAATAAGTCGGACCT
>VVHJ01044503.1:3119-24264 GCA_015107715.1 Tylochromis polylepis | reverse complement strand
CCCAACCCTGTTGCATGTCTCGTACTTTACATGGTGTCAGATGTGAAAGATTCATGTGCTTTTTGTGCTGAGGTGGGGGTTTTTTTGCTCTCCTCAAACTGACCTCCCATAGGAGACCAGTTTGAGCAGAAATCTTTTTTTTCCCCCTCTTGTCCCTGATGTTGTGTATTTCTCATTGTTCTTATCATTCTGCCTCCTCCGGCCTGTCTCCCCAACGTGACGTTTGTGTATGTATGTACGGTCGGAAGGGGTCCAATTTCGCTGCGTTTGCTTGTATGTGACAAATAAAGGTTTTAATCAATTACACGGTGTGTAACATGCAGCGAGGTATAATATTAACCAGACAATCAATTAAAAATGCTCACCACACAGGCCCAGATCAATGACACAAAGAAGTAGATGTTGCCTGTTAATCAAAGCAACCCCAACTCACTCATCCAGGTGGATGAGTGAACAAAAATCATTCCACTCAGATTTCTGAGGAGGAAAACTATCCATACAAAAGGGCTTTTCATACCAGGCTGTAAACATGCCTTTTAACGCTGTAAATCTGGGCTTTTAAACATGGCAGTCTATGGGACTGGCTTCTTTTTGAACGTTTTTTGCCACTTTCATGCTGGCTTCATTTCGCAGCTCTGGAAGAACTGCGCTGTGTTTCAGAAGCACCAGGAACTTTCACATTATTTCAAAGTTTCTTATGGAGTAAGTATTGTTTTTCTTTGAAGTTCCCTTAAGATGTGAAAAGAGCCTATGCATTCAAAAGAAAAGAAAGATTAAGCTTACTTATATAATCTCAGAGCTATAATGAGTTCATTCGTTCACAAAAATCACTGGCATATAAGCTCTCCCAGGATTACTATATATCTGGGACTGTTATAATTCCAGTACTGTTTGTTTGTAAGAAATAGGAGAATCCTGATGATAAAAATGATGAAGTTTATTTGCTACTTTCAGGCCATTTATTGTTGTCTTGGTGAAGGTTGGGGAAGGCTAGTAATCTGAGGCTGTACGATGCTGCTGTCTTTTGTTAATACCAGCAGGGAGTTTACGTTCTTTGTTATCATCCTCGCAGCAGCACAGGCAACCATAAATATGCTGGCACACAGAGTGCTTTGGTGTAATTTTGGCTGATCAGTTCCCTCCCTGAAAAGCGTCCAGTTTTTAACTTGTTGCACAGCTGGGTTGTCAGTATGATCTGCAAACACGCTGGTCACTACAGACATGCCTATGACCTATCAGGAGGAATAACAAGATATTAGACTTTCCACTGAAAACTGTGACTGCTCTGCTTCCTTTTTCCACCTCTTGTAATCCTACATCTATTGTGCTTTTGACGTGTCTGACTCGCTGCAGTCTTCTTTTAAACAAGCAAGTATAAATGTTTATGGCAATCTGCTGATGAAGAGTTCCTGTACGAGATGGCTAATGCATCAGTCGTAACTGTGGCTTAGAAGTTGCCAAAGCCAGAAATTTTACAATTTGAAATCAAACACATTTAAGCTCTAGCAATCAAATCTATAAAGGCAGTAGTACAATGGGAATTGATGAAGTTGGAGTTATAGCTCTTTCTTTGAGTGCTAAAGTGGATGTAATACATTATTGAGTGGGTCCAATTGTTCAGCTTAGTCAGGTTGAACTCAAGGCAGGGGTTCTCAATATCATCGTATTACAACCTGTCATTATGAGACATGTTGAACAGGTGCAAAAAGCAGCTCTTCAGCACTCATAAAATGACAAATGTTAAACACTTTTATATATCTCACAATAAAGGTAAGAAGTTAAGTAAAAGTGCAGAGAAAAAAGGTAATAAATAGTAATGCGCTGAAGCAAAAAGAATTTACTACTTTCATGATTTATGTTCACTTCAATAAACAGAAATCATTAAAGATTGAAGAAATGCGCTAGCTTTAGTGTATTTAAATGATTTGATTAATATCTGAGGCTAGTAAATGTTACATAGTGCAGACTTCAGAGTTTCTTATTACAAACTAGTCCTCTCTATAGCTCACCTATCGTTGAACTTTGAGGCATGCAAAGAATACCGAACATCTAAGCAGTGATGTGAGAAATCTAAGCAACTTTTTACTTCTGAAATTATATAAACAACACAGGAGAGAAAATGAATTCTCTTGCAGACTCACCTTGACAAGAAAGTAATCCTTTCGCATAGCGACACATACGGCCACGCACCAATACACAAACCTGTCTGCAAGTCTCAAGTGACAGAATAGAGCAGGAAGATGTTAATAATGGGTGACATCAAAGGCCCATTTGTTCTTATACAATGAAACTAAAGTTAAAGCTACACCAGAGCTCTGACCTCTGAGAACAATGTTCAGACAGGTATTGCAGATTACCTCAGGTTGTGGACAAGTCAATGCAACGATAGTTCCCTCTGTGTTATGTTATTGAATAGATTATCAAGGTGACCCATAACTGTCTCACAGAAGCATTAATGTCAGCTCATGATACCTGGACAAAATATTTCTACTGAATAAAAAGGCTTACACACAGTTTTTTCGGGGGGGGGGGAGCTCAGACACATAGCAAGTCTTTTGCTATTTATAGTGATTAGCCTCATAACTGAAACCACTGACACATGAAATGTCAAATCATTGATGATCTTATTCCAATGCGATGTTCTGATGGCCAGTTTATTCGGTGCAAAAAGAAGGAAGAGCCATGTAATAATTTCAACTAGGTTAAAATTGAATTTTGAAAAACAGAAACATAGGTTTGTTTGTTTAATTAATATCTCTGTCACGGTTAGCGAGGCAAACTGTGTGGACTTAGGAGATGGAGAGGATCCAAGCGCAGACACTCGGAGATGAGGTGGATGTGAACAAAAAGCGAGCCTTTATTTAGGGCTGAACAGAGATTACAAATAAAAGGCAAGGACAACTAGAAAAGAACAAACAAAACCTATACTGGGAGAGCTAAACCTGAAACATAACGAGAAAACCTGAGACGTGGAAACACGGAGGGAGTGACCAACAGAGAAAACACAGGGGATGACACACAGGAGAGAACGCAGAAGGAACGCAGACAATCCTACGAGGAACAGAGGCGAACACACACTATATATACACACAGAGGGAAACGAGGAAATGGGACACAGGAGAGAGACACAGCTGACACTAATCAGACGAGACGAGACCAGGAGGAAGCAAAACAGATACACTGAAGCACAGGACGCGAGACTCTCCAAAGTAAAACAGGAAACATGAACATAGAACCAAGAACACTAGACACAACACAAGGAACACAAGGGAGGCACACAGAACACCTAAACAATGGAAATAATAACTAATAACCAGAAAGCTAGCAAAATCAATGAATATTAATAATCACAAAACATAAACACGGAGTCACCAGACTCCAGACCATGACAATCTCTATTCACAGTGACTAGGCTTTTCTGCCTGGCGTTCTTACACACACAGCCTATATCAAGTGTTAACCAAAAACTCTGTGTAGTTGAAATAAAGCATAGTGGCAACACAATTGAATTTAGTCAAATGAAAACCAAGTTGAATGCTTGAAATGCAGGTAGGGTGGGGTGCGTATGATGCTTACATAAGTTTCTAAATGAAGTAGGAGGAGCCAAGGATAAGAATCTAAAAGGAGGAATCAAAAGACAGGTCAGACAACCACGACTGACCAATGGCACAGACCATCACAGATACTTTAGGCCCTGGCTACTTTCAAACGGATCACCCCGCTTTACTACACAAAACAAACCCAGCCATTTAAGTGACACTACTGGACACCAGTGGATTCCACAAAAAGGATGACTGGTCCCACTGTGACACAATAACTGCTCAGGCACAGTCTAAAACATGTGAAACACGTAACAAGAGCCCCAGAGCTTCCAAACTCTCAAAACGCCAGTCCAATCGAGCATCTGCAAGATGCATCAGAACAAGGATGCTGCATTGGCAGTTTCTTCCTTTGTCCTGCACTTTTCCACATGCACACAACACAGCTCATGGTTATTTATGTAACAACATGTTTTCTCTTTTTCAACACCATGACAACATCTACATACTGGTCACCAATATCAGAAACATATCATAGCGCTGCACAGCTTTGATACAGAGACAACAGAGAATCAGAATGACATTTAGAGTACTCCCACTCACTTCTACAAATAACTCAGACTGATGTGACATCTATCAAGCAAAACAGAAAGTCGACATTTTGGTGGGGAATCTGCCAGTAACGCACTCTGGTAAAGACAAAAACAAACTCTCTGTACTGTAGATATGATTACAGAAAGGATTCCAGGCAACAGTGATCAGTTACTCCTGCAATGTCAGGCTTACGTTTTTTTGGGTTTTGTTTTTTTTTTTAAGAAAAAGCAGAACAAAGTGTAGTTGTAATTACTGAATGTTGTGAGTAAGACAGCAAAATATGTGATAAGAAGCTGTAAGCAAAAAAAGAAAAAAAATTACAAAACTGTTGGAAAATAAAATCTCTGCCCTCTTGACCTATAGCTTACAAACTATTTGTACTGATTTTTTTGTTTTTTGTTTTAAATTGCTTTAACTTTCTATACAAGGAAGAAAAATATGACACTTGACCCTGCTGGAGAATATCTCTTTATGGAAAAATGGTTTCTTAAAGTTTATTTATATTTGAGCTAATGTGACTGAAATGGGCAGCAAGGTGGCAGCACTGGTGCCTCACAGCAAGAAGGTCCCAAAGTTCAACCCCACCATCTGGCGGTGTGTTTGTGTGGGTTCTCTCCGGGTACTCTGGCTTCCTCCCACAGTCCACAGACATGCAGTTAGTGGGGTTAGCTTAACTGGTGAGTCTAAATTGCCCATAGGTGTGAATGGTTGGCTGTCTGTATAGAGTGGCGACCTGTCCAGGGTGTACCCCTGGTGTCTTTGGACTGTGGGAGGAAGCTGGAGTACCCGGAGAGAACCCAGCAAACACAGGGAGAACATCTCCACGCAAACTCCACACAGAAAGGCCCTGGACAGATGGTGCCTTCAAACTCAGAGCTTTCTTGCTGTGAAGTGTTGTAAACAGTGCTAACAGTGCTAACCACTGCGCCACCGTTTAGTTTCACTTATTTTTATGAAAATACATTACATTACATTCATTTTTGCCACTGTCTTTTCAATTTTATTCTGTTTTTCATTTTAATCAGTGGGAATGCCATAAAATTAGTCTGACTCATTTAACTTCGAATGAAGTCTGGCTTACTATCTAATAATACTGTATACAATAAACTAAAATGTCAAATTTATATGAAATGAACAACAAACTGAATCAGCCATTAAATGTGTCATTTGTAATTAATGTTATATACAGTCCAATTATAATGGTTGTACTTCTACTTGTTTTATTCAGTTTTAACGTGAAAGTAGATAAATTTAAAAAAAAAAAAACTGCTGATAGCCTCATAAACATATCTATTTGGAACAATACAAGTGTGTTTAAAACTGCAACACAATCCTATTGCGACTACAACACCTGTTCTAAATATAGAATACATCCCTTATAGAAAACTCCTAATGTGGAGTAGTGGGATACTCAAGCTTCATACTTTATGCATAACACAATTATTACAAGTGCAGCAGAAATTACTCAGATGTGACTGGAAATGTTAAATTTACACATCAAATAATAAAGCTGTATAGTAGCAAAGCTTCCATCTGCTGCTTGATGATGCAGATGCCGTGCAGGACAAACTTTTTTTTCCCCTGTTTAAACATAGTTAACTAGTAAAAGTGCTTGTGGCAGCCTGACCTTTTGAATCAGCCTGACGCTTGAAACGGTTTCACCTGTGATGATCCCTGGCATGCATCACTGCTTGAATACTGAGCAAGCTTCAAAAGAGCATTTGATGAGTTACAAAGGCATCCGCCAAGGGAGATATCCAGATGCCAAATATTGCTCAGAGGACAGGTGCATTTGCTTCGGTGAGGGACTGTGTAAGTAAACAAAGCAATGACAAAGAGTGTGGGAGGAGGGAGGAAACACCAGGAGGGAAGACAGTGGGTAGAAATGGGGGACAGAGGAACAGTAGGGTTGTGTGTGGCATCCTGAGGCTCTACAGAATGAAAGGATCACCGGGAAAGAAAATTGTATGCTCACTGAGGTGCAGCTGTTTCTAAGGTTTTAGAAGTTGAGCAGACAGGTCCTTGGCCATTTCACACAACACTAGACTTTCTTTAGCCAGCCCTGACAAGTGAGCAATGGCCAAAGGGCAGGGAGCAGCATGGTTTTAAAAGAGGTCAGCGTGCGAGAACTCCAACAAGATGACTCTAAGATGGGAGGCCACTGTGGTAGTGGATGAAAAATATGGCTGGAACAATTTAGTGAATAGTGCATCATTTGTAACCCTGAAGGAATCTCTGAGTCTCTGGACTACACAAATGAACAGTGAAAGGTCTCTTGGTTCAGTAATGAATGAGGAGAGGGCGATTCCCTTGCCAGCGTCTGCAGCCAAGGCTTTTGGCTGGCCAGACCTGTCGGCGGCTAATGATAAAAAAGGTGGCAGGTATGTTCGTGCAAATTGCACGTGATGAGGTTTCCGTCTCATGAAACATCTCCGTCAGAGGAATTACGCACGCAGGTAATCTAATTGAGGTAGCCACAAAGCCAACTCTGACAAAAAACAGTATTTACTGCAGGAGTCATTAAGTGTCGGAGGCTGCTGAGAGGTCCATTTTTCTCAGGGCTAGGAAGCACCTTGCACTGATATCCAAGCTCCTGCTGCTTCAAATCAGCTTAATCGTATTTTGGATCCGGTGATTGGAGACAAAGCTGGTTATTCCACTATATTTATACCAAGCTGCCAGAAGGAAGATTCACATCCCTGACCTGATGTTAACAAAAGAAAAAATATATATGTGCTGGGTTCAAGCTCCTTCTAAGGATTGATCCCGCTAGCCTGGGGCACACTGTGTTTTGAGACCAGTTCTTTTAAAGGCAGTATGCATCCGACAGCCAAAGGTAAACACGAGTGTGACTAAGGTATTTTCAGAAGGAAAGCAGTGATGAAAGCTTGTTTCTGCAGGGTTGCCGTTGCTGAGGCATCTTAGCCTCAAGGCTCATTCATTGCCTGCATTTCATTCTAGGAGGAAATTACACACAGTACAATTTTTCAGCTAAACATTTGGAGCTGTGCTTTGGAACTGTTCTTCATATGTATATATTGTTTTTAAATCCACTGAAAGAAAAAGAATAATGCAATATATAAAAAACGCACTACCTCTTTTAGAAAGCTTTAAAGATTAATCTGGTTTCATCAAAATGTGCGTACTCACATCATGAGTTCTCTCTTCATAAATTATTTTCTATACTTGCTTTGTTATTGTGCTTCATCTGATTCAAGTACAAGTAAAACCAGCTGTATCCTAGGAGAAGTTATCAACTAACTCCAGCTGTTACACAAATGCAAACAAAATTGAGTTTCACATTGACAGCAGGTGAGATTTAACAGCAAATTCAGTGTTGTTTTCATCTATTCCTTTCCCTGTAGCTTACCAAGGGAAATTCATGTAATAAATTGTACTATCAAAGGAGTTGCCATGCTTTCATCTTCACTAAAATAGGCCCTTGGGGCTGATAGGTGATGGAGGGTTAACATAAATACAGGGGGAGGTCTCAAAAGATACATCGTGGGGTGCGTAATTGTGGTGAAGAGGGCAATAGGATACTGAGGTGATGATTCAGCACGGAAGGAGACAGAGGCTTATGTAAAGGCCACATGGGAAGAAGCAGCAGCACGGTCCCTTCTAGAACCAGTATGCGTTTCTAAAGTTATCACTACTTTTACAGACTTTTCTACTTCTGGAAACACAGAAATAAGCCACGTTTTCTATCAACAGAAAAAAAAACCAACCCAACAACAACAACTGACATGCTGTTTTTCAGACTTTTGGATCCAAAATATGAATCCTCAGAGATACACATCTCCTTCTTAACAAGAATCCTGTTGCTGGTGTAGATTTGATTTTAAAAAAAGAAAGAAAAAAAAAGTGAACCAGGTAGAAAAAATGTTTTGGTCAATGTCTGATTTAAAAACTGTGGAGTGGATTAACTCATTTTGTGTAAGACTTAAATTTCCACTTTATAAAGTTTCACTTGCCGAGTAGCCCTTACCTTTGAAAATAATCTATTGTCTTGTCTTGCTCCGTCTTTCTCACATCTCTCTCTCTCGCTTATTGTTTAACATTTTTCCATTCTTTGGAAAAACAGAAACTGTACATTTAGCTAGCTGACACAACTGTGCAAAAACGGTTTGTATGTTTGCTAACATCTGTTGAGCTGTTTAAAGTCACTCTGTCTATACTCTGTAGTCCTGGCTAGATACAGAATTACCAGAACTTTATTTACATCTGCACCATGAATGTAAGAGGACACGGGATGTCATTAATTTCCCACTGCTGAGCAAGTGCCTGCATGCCATCACCCTAAGCAACGTCAGGGTGTATCACAGACAAAAACTGTTCTTTCCTCAGTACTATGCATTAAGATGCCTGCCAGACTTCAGATTTAATTGCTTAATAAATGAAGGCATTGGAATGCTGTACCTGATTGTTTCTGTCCACTTTCTTTAATCCCTGCTTAAAACCCCATGAACTGCTGTATAGTTATGGCAGTTACACAGCAGTATATATATATATATTATATATGGTAATCAAAATGTGTTATTTATGAAGATACCACATGTTTGTTTCATTTTTAATTTTAATTATTTCAATCTAACCCAAAGAATTTTTTTTTCCTAAGAGATAATATTGTGAACAATGATTTTTATTAGCTGAGGGAGACTGTACGGATTCAAAATATATTTCACATACAATTAAATAAAATGACTTATGAATTATGCCTTGATATTATGCTTTTTGCCATTAGAGGCGAACCTTTCATAAACATCAAGGCTGCATCAAGGCTCAATGGAAGCACCTTTATCTAAAAGTAATTAGCGATCCCAAAACCCTGACTTCTACCCTATTGAAAATGTGTGGACTATGCTTAAAAGTTAGGTCTGTGCAAGGAATCCAAGTAATTTAAATGAACTCTGCAAATCTTGCCAACAGGAGTTGTCAGATATCCTGACAGAATTATGTCAGAAGCTTGTTGGTAGCTATCAAAAGCATCTGGTAGAGGAAATCCAAAATATTTTTGCACCCAATTCTTGTTTTGTTTAAATTATTAAGATTCAGTTCAATTCAATTTTATCTATATAGCACCAATCACAACAACAGTCGCCTCAAGGTGCTTTATATTGTAAAGACCCTACAATAATACAAAGAAAAAGAGAGAACCCCAACAATCATTTGAACATCTATGAGCCGCGGCCGGTTGGGTTGAGAGCAGGAAGAAAAATAGAGGGACTAATAATAAATAATAATTGAATAAATAATAAATGAATGCAGACAGGTGTATAAACATACAGTGAGTGAAAAGGGTGACAGAAGATGTATGCTGTACGATCACGGCATCCTGGAAAATAACAGCTAAATCATTAAAAGCCAGAAATTACCATTGCATTCATGTCCATGATGAGTACATATAAACTTTTGACCATAACTGTAGTATTTATTTATGATACTATCTGGATTTAAATGATTATATATTGCCATTATAATTGTTACCGCCTGATAATTTTTTTATTTACTGATTGTGAATATATGTTAGCTCACTTATCCCCACAGTCAACTCACTACCATATGGTTTTGCTCCAGTATGCCTACAGTGTGCCCACAGGATACCTGCCCCAGTATCACTATCTACAGGTGAGAGACATACTTTGGTTGGGGCCTCTACACTTCATCCCTGCCCCGCTGTAGGCCTCCAGCAGCCCACTGGGAGTGTTGGTACCGGTATGCAATCTGAACTAATGACCACTATAACCCACTAGTCTCAATTAGAACGAAATTTTGATCTGAAGGAACTGGGTACTACCAAAGTGTACCTTATAAAGTGACCAATGAGTGTACATGATTTTTCCAGAGAAGCCAAATGGAGCCTTATTTTTTTATTGTGTTGTACCAGAGCATGTGCAAACACATGAGCACGAGCTTTTCGTCATCTGCCTGGGAGCATGATTCATTTGACAGTTTGGTTTTACAAAGCAGTTGACATCAAAGAAACACAGAAGGAGAATGATCTTTCTTCACTCTGCAATTTTAATGATTCCTATGAACTCAAGCTGAAGGGTAACATAATGGCAGCTCTTGACTCAGGAAAGCTGCTGTAATTACTGGAAAATTACAGCAACTTTCTGGGCGGGAAGTTCTTTCTTGTTAACATGAAGTAAAAGACTAAATGTAAGTTGAGGGTGTTCTCAGATAGGGAGTAATGTTTAGACAAGGAAACACTAAAAACATAGCAAACTGACTGGCACGCTGAAAATGAAAGACCGAGGGAAAACATGGTGCTTTATTGTGTACCTAATCTTTCAAGTATATAGGTGAGCTATGCAAAACTATGCTTGTTTTCCAGCAGTAACATCAGATTGATTGTTATGACTGGTCGTGCACTTCCATTCTGTTTCCTGCTTGGATTCCTGGGAATAATTTCTAAACTACCAATTTTCTTTTTTTCTAATGACTTATCTGATTGGTGAAAAAAATAAATGAATAAATTAAACTTGCAATGATCACCCATTCAAGGTTGTCCACTTGTGTAACTGTGGACCACTTTCAGTGCTGCTGCTATTTTTTAGATCATTCTGTCCAGGCTTCGTTTTGACCATTTTCAAGATGCACATCTGTAATGCATGCACTCTCTCCACCACTGTGGCAAACAGGCAACCCATTGACTTAAAAGTCAATTTTCGGCACGAGGCCAGAGGTGTAAGCGTTTGTGGCGTGGTCACAAAAAAACGTCTGATTGTTGAACCGTTAGCATGCACACAGTCACAGAATGACATGCATCACCACATTTCCTGTTGGCAGGAAATATTATTGCTCAGATACCTTAGGGGTAAAAAATAAATAAATGTGAAAGCCTGTGATTGAGAAACAGCTTTCATAACCAGTGATCAACTTGAATAATTAGTAAGTTAATTATTACACTACATTAATCATTTTATCATTAACACTTCTCATCATAAAACACAGGCACAAGTGATCCACACAGGTCCAAGCGAAGCCAGAAACCTGGAGTTGCTCCCAGTGGTTCTGGCTGCTTTTTAAATGGCAGTAGGCTGAGCAGGGCTCATCCCTGTTTGTTTTTTGGAATATGTGTTCAATCATTTTTTACAAACAAGTGGAAGGGTGTAATTTTGAGGAATAAATTGTATTTGTCTGCCTTTTAAATACTAGTCAAGCTCAATCCTGCTCAGCTTCTGGAATCAGCTTCTGGAATCAGATGAGACCAGGTGCACTCAGGCTTGCATGGGTGTAAAACTTGCTTTACTAATTTTGCAGAATGGCATTAGTTCCTGTTTCCCATTTCTCTAATTTTAGGTTTCTCTTGTTTATACTGCAATTTTTTTTTAAATTTTTTTCCCTGTGCATGGTGGTGGGGTGGTTTTCTTCATTTCAATTTCATTTTTCATTATTAAAAAATTTCCATGACTGAAATAGCATAGTTATCTGCGATAAACAATTTTACTCAGTTCAATGACTTGACACAGATGCACATTACTTCTGTGGTGTCTCCAGTGGAAAAAAATGTTCTGAATATGCACATCAATATAAACCTCAAGCCGTGTCATAAAGCCACTATGTTGGAGAAGCAGAACCACCAAAGCTCCTCAGCATGTCACCCAATTGCATCACTTCATTCAGTGCTTCCTTCCATCTGGTTTCTCTCTGAAAGCAAATCCAGTTTCCTCTCATCATGCCTGTGTTCCATTATCAGCCTTGTGCCTGAAAATGTGCCACAGCAACACAGCATGCGCCACGTCAGAAGTGAATGCTGCTTCTGCTGCTTTCAGGTAGCCAAACCAGGCCACGCTCTAATGTGTCAAAAAGGAGTTACAGACAGCTCAGCACTGAGCGAGGGTAATTCTTGCAGGGGGAGCACTGATGAGCATCTGGATGTTTTTATGCACTATTAATTACCGAAGGGGTATTATGCATCAGGGCCTTGTCTCCAACTGCCAATTTCAAGTGCTAATTAAAAGAGCTGCAATTTCAAAACCCTAAAACTGTTGAAAATACTTTTGAGAAAAGAGCCCATGGTAATACTTTAGAAATTAAATGTTTACTCCACAGGAGTGTCAAGCAAATGTATAACTATTTTTACTAGTAGATAAATGCCAAAGCAAGAAACTGGTTGGACAGGCTCTTATATTAGCTTACTTAATTGATGTGAGGTATTACATTAATGTTTCTTTCAAATGTACAACTGTGTCTGATTGAAGAATAGTCATATCTATCTCATAGTACCCAAGACAGCCATGTGAGAACTCAGAAGTAAACAAACAGCTTTCCAGCTCTCAAACCACGAAGCCAAAAACTACAAGACTAACCCACCAATTCCCTATGCCAAACCTCTACAGAATGCTTTATAATAAACAAGCCCAACAGCCCCAGAGCATGTTAAAACAGTCAAGTTTAGATTTATGGTTTTGGTGAAGAGGATAAAAAAACAAACAAGCAAAGCAATATGTGTTTAATTGCAAGAAAATTCTATAAGGCCGTATCAATTACCATTTCTAATTAACCATGGATTCATTTTCTGCTGTTAAGGGAATTATTTATTGGAATTTAGCTGATGGCAGTAATTGCATTGCCTTGTTTTATCCCTGACCATGGTGATAGAAAAAAATAAAGCAATTTAAAAGTAATACACAATGGTAACATAACATTGTATTAATATTACTTTATATGTAGAACCTGTCTTAATTTGACAAATGGAAACCTAGCAGTGTATCTACAACACATTTAACCTCATGAATTCGGAGAGATTCATTTTCTACATTTTCACACTGTTGATACCAACTACGGTGCAACTGTTTTTGAATGGCCAGACTGAGCATTAGAGACAATAATAGCTAATAAAGAAGACTGACTGCTGATTTCTTTGGGCTTCAGAGAGAGCTCATTAAAGTCGCAGCGCCTCTGTGAGGAAGAGTTGTCTGAACTTTGCTTTGATTTTGTGAGCACCAGAAGCTCTGAAACCATGTTTAATAATCACAAGTCCCCTTTTAGATTTTCTGCCCGTGAAATATTAAAACAGGATGTACTCCTTAAGTTTATGCCGTAGCCACATTCTTCTCGTTTTCTGTTTGTACACAGTGTCAAGACAGCTGCAGCGGCAGCAAGAGATCCTTGAGAAAAACATGTTTTCTGTTGGTGGCATCATTTTCTGCAGAAAGACCAGCAAACATTTTCCACCAAAGCATCACCTTCTTAATAAAAAAATGTCCATATAAAGGTCCCTAGATTAGCTTCAGCATTGTTTCTACTGAAGGGAAGTTGCTGTCTTTGTTTGAATGGCTGGAAAACTACTTGAAGTCTTACAAGAACAAGGTCGGTGCGGTCAAGATAACTACATGAGACTGATCAGTCATGACTTATCTTGCTAATCTTAATTACATGCGTTTTGATCACTGTGACATTCTTGGCTTTGTCTTTTTCATGCACGGTTTCATCTTTGTTGATCTGATGAATGGAACAAAATCCTCATTATCAGCAGCTTCAAACACATTTTAGTGCCAAAAACTGTAGTGCTTTAAACGGTCACTTGTGGACGGCTGTAAAAGTGAGGCACGTCCCACAGACACATGTTTAAATGACCAGAGTAAAAATGTACAAAAAGATACACAAATGGCAAAAAGATTTTGGTTCCCTATAACTATATGGGGGACAACGAGAGACTAATGTGAAACACAAGGTTTTGACAGGACTCTATGCTATCCAGTGAAAAACCAAGTCCTGATAACCACATTCACTTGATAATTTCTAATTAGCAAGTGTGACCACCTCTATAAAAACAGAGGTTTTGGCAAGTGTGCTTTGCATTCATGTGTTGCATTCACCCCAAGGTCAGAAATTGCCAAAGACTCTTCTCAGACTCTTCATACCTCACTTAGCATGTTAAATGTTACAGTTCATGACAGTACTATTAGAAAAAGACTGAAAAAGTATGGCTTGTTTGGAAGGGATTCCAGGATTAAGCCTCTTTTTTCTAAAAAGAACATGGCAGCACTGCTTTGATTTGCAAAGTCTAAACAACTCACAAGACTTCTGGAATAATGTCCTTTGGACAGACAAGAGCAAAATGGAGATAATTGGCCATAATTCATATTATTAAATTTGAAACTGCACAAACACGGGCCCCAGGTTAGCTTGGTGGGTGAGCTGTGCATCTTCACCTTCTCTCTCTCTTAACTGTTCCACTATCAAAAGGCAAAAATGTCCACCTCATACCATACTGTCAAGCAGGGTGACGATTTGGGCTCGTTTTGCGCTCGTTTTGCCAGCAAAGTATTCTAGAGCCAAACATAAGGATATCTGTTTGACAGCTAAAACTTGGCCTAAATTTGGTCATACAACAGGACAATGGCTCCTGAGCACAGCAGCAAATCTGCAACAGAGAGGTTGAAAAGAATAAAAAAATCCAAGGTGTTGCACTGCTTAGCAGATATTTGTGACTTTGCAGTGCACCATTAGTCTGTGGGTACAGTTTGCTGACCTAACCACTTAGCTGATAAGTTACTGTAGTATGCACCCTTGGTCTAAAATAATGTAAATTTTGGCTTCCACATAGTGACTGATAACAATCTAAATGCTAAAAATGAGACTGCAACACATAAGGTTATATCACAATGAATATGTTCATCTTTTATATACAGTTCCTTCTGATGAATGTGAACAATGTGGCCGTATTGTTTGTGAATGAAAAAGGCTTCTTTTCTTGCTGCTCTGATTTATTCCCGTCTGGCCTAACAGTGGAAGAGCTATCGGAGGTAACGATAGCATCCAGGCATTTTTTTTGTAGTGACATCTCTGTGAAACACACTCACAGAAGCCCCTTTGATTTCTCAGTAGGTATGTTAGCTTGTCCACGTCATTGTCCAGCGACCTGGAACAGGGCTAATCTCTGTTTATTTCTCTTATCTGAACTTATCACTTTTTCACCTCTTCCTCTTCCTGGGATGTCTGTTAGTTGTTCTTGGCTCCTGTGCCATCCTCAGTAAGATCAGTTGGGTCCATGCTGCAAACAAAAATGAGCAAAGGACCCCAACCAGCATATTTAGAGACGGCACAGCTCTGAAAAGTGACAAGCAAAAATACCCACAAGAAAAGTTTGAGAAAAACAACGTTAAAGCCCTGAATAAATTAGAGAATGCTCAAAAGAAACTATAATAAGATGCATGCACAGCTGGGAGAAAAAAATTAAAGGAGGAAAGAAAAAGAAGTTTATCTGCTTCCCAGCACTATTCCATGGCCATAAACTGAATTAACTATTTGCCATAATGCACTATATATATGATAAGGAATATTATATGACACCAAATGCCATTTTCAAAGCTACACATGAAACAGAATGACATGAAAAATATTACATACACAGCACCCCATCATCCCAACTAACTGCCTGTCTCCCCCGACTCAAACGTAATGAATGACTGATAATCAGTGAATGTTATAACCCAATGACACAGTATCTGTTCCCTTTCCCTTAGAGACTGTGTCACTTCGTTTACACACTAAACTGGGACATTTCATCAACATGCTGAAAAAAAGAACCACTTCATGCTCAAGGAATAATTAGCTGACACTCATCACTTTGATCCATTTGTACAGATCTAATCTGGCCCAGAAATGAATATCCTCATGCAAGGATGGCTGACGTCTGTATCTCACTTGCATCTACTGTAATAACCTCGGATGCTGGAATATCAGATTAAATCACTCTTTGATCCCCTCACTTTGTTCCAAGTCAGTTGGAGGCAAACTGAGCTAGTGTGCGCAGATTTGCAGGAGTAAAGCATTAGTTTCATCAAGGATGACACTTAAAGGGAGAAGCAAAAACCGCAGAGATGAAAACTCCAGCTCACGAGTCCTTAATGGAAAAGAAATAACGAACGTGCGGTGAAAGGTCTGGTGATTATTTCATAAAATTGCAATCTTGCAATTTCTCATATCATAATAAATGAAAGGATGAGTAGAACACCAAATCAGACAAGTTGCTCAGTAAAACAGATTAAGGCACACCAGGTTGTACTTTTTCATTCAAAAAGGCTCAGCAGGATATGGGATGTACAGCATACTGGCAACACTGCAGTTTCAAACCTAGTTTAAAGCCTCTATTGCATGTTATACACTTTTATACCCTTATTTCCTTTCAATTTCCGCCATACAAAAACAGGCATGGCAATCTCGAGTCCCTGATATTACTTTTTAAAAAACTGAAGATAAGATATTGCCCTTCCACTGCATATCTCCAAACAAATGGAACCGTTACCTGAAAAATGCTTAAATGCTTCTTGAAGTTTTGCATGTGTAATATCCTGTCCTATCCTATTACCCATGGCTCCCTGAAGGATTACAATGGCCCACAGTGCTGTCGGTTTCCTTCTTTCTTTTTTCTCTGCTGCCATATCCCTGTATAAGAAAAACAAGGTAACACAACAACGTACAACAAAATAAAGCTTTTAAGAGTGAGAAAAACTGCAAATGTCTCTCATCTATAAATAAATAAAGACCTAACAGATGTGTAGTATTTCACTTGTGGTCTCAGTATGAAGTATACAGTCAACCTTGATTTTTAAAAATTTTTTCATTCAACTTGTGCTGCTACGTACTATAAAACAGACCAATCTGGTGCTGGTTTTG
Organism: Tylochromis polylepis; assembly: GCA_015107715.1. Taxonomy (NCBI): domain Eukaryota; kingdom Metazoa; phylum Chordata; class Actinopteri; order Cichliformes; family Cichlidae; genus Tylochromis; species Tylochromis polylepis. The sequence continues at coordinate 7,501 of VVHJ01044503.1, read as the reverse complement.
TTTGCTTGGGAATTTCTTTTATGTAGAGCTCTGAGAAGAGCAACACTGAAAAGATCCAAATACACCACTGTAGATGACTGACTTAAAGTGTTAAGTGCTATGGTTGAATTTTCCCTAGCTGGGTCTTCCAGCTGGTATTCATCACTTCATGAATTCCAAGTTCACATCCATGTTTTAGGACCACTTGCACAGATGGGCAGGTTCACTAACCTTTAGCAATGACACACAAGAGCTTTGGATTGTGCATGTGTAACCTACTTGTGGATGTTGTAGCACTTTGTGTTTACATTTTCCATTCTATGTATATTCACAACTAACCAGTAAGTAATTAAGTTTCAGTGTTTCTCACAGATTCCATTTGTAGTGTATGTATGAAGGGAAGCATGCAGTACCAGAAGTACACACACTTTCTTAACGTAATACTGTATCTCTGCTATATATACACACTTTATTTTTCAAGCATTTTGTGACAAAAAAATCCCACCCCACCCCAAAAAAACAAAACAATAACACTGGAATATAATACGGTTCTTCTCATGGAGTCCTTTGTTTGGTGGACGGCAGGTGATGGTAACCCTGGTTTTTTTTCTGCAGACTTGGTTATATTAGTGCAGAGATATGAAAACTAGTTCACTAGCCACTGCAAGTCCTGATTAGAGTGACTCTCTTGATTGCAACAGATCTCTAGAGTATGGAGTATGTCCCATCGTAGGATGAGATCCTCTCCGGAGCTGAATAATACTGAGGGCCACAACCTGGTTGGGAAAACAAAAGATAGGAAGGAACAGGGCTAGCTGGATTAGCTAGTCCACAAATCCGACTGTTTTGTCGGATGGATATGCTTTGGTTGCTGTTAATGCAGCAGCACAACACACCTACCCCCCACCCCCCCAAAAAAACAAAAACAAAAACAAAAACAAAAAAAATGTGTCTATGTGTAGAAATCTTAATTTTAACTGATCTTTCTGCTGAAAAAGAGAGACAAAAAGAGTCAATTGCTTCATGTACATGTGCTTCTGCAGGTGTTGGAGCGGTGCAGGCAGCATGGCTTCCAGAGGCCATGTAGTAGAGGAGCAGCTGAGAGCTGGGTGAAAATGAACATATGTGTGAGTGCAACTCAAGTGGCAGCTACTTGTGGGGAAGTAACCCTCAGGAAGAGGGGGCCATAACGACCATCTGTCTCTCTTCTAAATAGGAGTTGGGGTGAGAATATCAATGGAAACACCCTAAACCACGAGCACTAAGAGCTGCTTACTGAACAACAAGAACAATTTGAACTGCAACCACAATACAAACAAGAAGTGTACTTGTTTGACCATTTTATATAAAAAAAAACATTTTACATGACATTGCTTTTGCCAGATTTTGCACACTAGAAAAAAAAAAAAAGGTGGATAACTGCAGTCCAATTATGAAACTGACAACCTGCCAACATTATTAGTGTCGATCTATGAGAAGTTAGTAAAAATGTTTTATTAAAAAAAAAACCTATAAATGTCAGAAATATAGGTTTTAAGCTAACAAACATAATTCAAATAAGCTAATCTGAATAACCTTGATCTTCTTTTGTTATTTAATCAGACGTGGTGCATCATTTATATTTATAAAAGAAATGCTAAAAATACCAGCAGTAAATTATCACCTTTATTACATTTGAACTACTAGTTAGGTTGGATGAATGACCTGACTGACCCGAAAAGGACTGTCTCTCTTGGGACTCCAGTCCCATTGTGAAAATGCAGGTTTTCAAGGTTTTGGAAAAAAAGCCTCTAATCTTGGCTGTAGCAGCCCTCTGAGCCACTTCAATAACCAAAGTGCCATTCAACCAGATGGTAATGTTGACTGGAGGATGGCCTGATTAGAGGCGATTATACATCTGGAATGGGCCAACAAACCCGGATATCAGGCTCCCAGTGGCGGCTGTAGAGAGAGAAAAAAAATCCTTTTTCTGAAGTGAAAAACAAAAACCTGCATGATCCACGTGCCCCACCACCCCCCACCCCGCTGTCCTCTGATGCTTAATGGCCTTTGCAGTTGTGACAACCGAACTGCCCATCCTGAGGCAGCCAGAGCAGTTTAAAGGTATCAAAGGAGAGGCCAAGGTCAAGAGTGATTGCTTTCTGTGCATCCTCTCACTATATGTAAAATACAAAGTTTCAGAGCAAAATTGGCTTACTGCTGCTCAGGCTGTGGCACAGGATGTTTGTTCTCAAAGTGAGTGTGTTTAATAGAGGGGTGAGATGTGAATGGATGCAGGTTTTCAGTGCTGCTGAGATCCAACTATCCTGAATGTCTTTTCCTTGGCACAATCCGCACTATAAGTATTTGGGCCGTTAAACATTTTTGCACTTTAGAACTCTCAATTTCAAATGAATCGAATGAACCCTACGATTTACTATTTCATACTGAATGGAATAAAGTGCTAATTCGCGGCTTCAATTTAAGTCGGTCTTGAAAGAAGCACTGAAAGAACTGCGTGGAAGATATAGCCTTTTTAACATAATGTATAGTGCCCAAATTGGAAGGTCCAGTTGCAAATGAACACTTATCCAGGATTTTTCCTGGTAAAGAATGGGGACTTGGGGCAACTAAAACCCTAGACATTTTCTTCTTATGTCCACCAAAAACATCTGTTATGGTATCCATCCATCCATCCATCCATTCTCTACCACTTATCCTTTTCAGGGTTGTGGGGGGGCTGGAGCCTATCCCAGCTGTTGGGGTGAGAGGCAGGGTACACCCTGGACAGGTCGCCAGTCTGTCGCAGGGCTAACACATACAGACAGACAACCATTCGCACTCACACCTATGGGCAATTTAGAGTTTCCAATTAACCTATCCCCACTAACTGCATGTCTTCGGATTGCGGGAGGAAGTCAGAGTACCTGGAGTGAACCCACGCAAACACGGGGAGAACATGCAAACTCCACGCAGAAAGACCGCGGCCTGATGGTGGAATTGAACTCAGGACCTTCTTGCTGTGAGGCAACAGTGCTAACCACCGTGCCGCCCCTGTTATGGTATGATACATAAAAACTCAAATTACAGAACCTCTTTTAAAAAGTTTCATTTGTGAGTTGTACTGTAAATTGCCTTTTCTTCTGGATAAAAATTCCTTTATAAAGGAAAAGAAAAACCTGCAAGCTAATAAATATTTCAGAGCAAAGTGTTCCTTTAGATTAAAGTATTAAACTGAAGTTGTCGACCAATGTAAAGAGTTAATATATGTAAGTAAGGAGAAAAATGAGGCTTAGCAATGCAGACATAACCTGCCGTATTCAAAAAGCATGCACAAAGAAAAGCTGGGAGAAAGCACTGGACCGTTGTGTAAAAGCCTTGTGGATGACCAGAAAATAATTTGTATGGTAAAGAAAATCTTCTTTATGACTACAGAGTACGCCTGTAGTCACAGAGTGCAAATCCCTTAAGAAAACAGCAGGTTGAAGTTTGCAAAAACATTCAAAAAATAACAGGTGGAAATGTGGAAGAACATTTTATGGACTGGTGCAACAAAAATATAAAAAAAAATCAGTCTGAGTAAAACTGATGGAAAGATGAGAGAAAGGAAGGGAAAAAAGGAACAGTTCATGACCCAAGGTAACAACTCATCTGTCAAACATGGCGGTGCTGCTCTTATGGGTTTCTGAGTGAGTCATCTGATTGAGCTGCATTCTACCCGATGAAGACCAGACTATAGGCAGAGAGACTCCAAAAAAAAAAGAAAAAAAGAAAAGCAAGAGGCCAGACAAATGTTGAAAACAATTTAGTCCGGAACCTGTCAGTTTGTTTTGGGTTTCCAAGGGGCGTTATTGACAGGGACACAAAATCCTTTTGGATGCAAATGGACAGAGTAACAGAGCGACATAGCACTGAGCGTAAAAATGTAAACACACGACAGAGTTCAGAGATGTCCGACATCATATAAAAACCCCAGTGTATTAGATAAACGGCTCCGATTGGCCCAGTGCAGAAAAAAGGCCAGGTGGGAAACTATTTAAATGGGAGAAGGGCCAGATGGATTTGACCAGAGCAAATGAAACATGAACTCTCAGATGCATCTGCTTCTCAGGTTAGAAGGCAGCAGCAATGAAAGCTGCTTGAACAGTTTAATGTGCCAGAGCATAGAGCCTGACGATAAAGTGTAATTCTCCAGACACTTACGTTATTTGTGAGTATTACTAATATCCGTTTCTGCTCTCTGAGGACCACAAATGAGTCAGCTAATTAACTTAAAACACAGAGACAAGGTGGAGACTTAAGATCTGTGCTTAAGACTTCAACTTGTAGGACATACATACCCAGTGCTGACTGCTGAGTGGATTCAATAAAAAAAAAATCTGGCACCAAAAAAAAAAAAACAACAACAACCAGCAGGCAAAAAG
>VVHJ01044501.1:1804-13357 GCA_015107715.1 Tylochromis polylepis | reverse complement strand
TAGCATTGTCTTGCATTAGGAGCAACCTAAGGCCAACTGCACCAGCATATGGTCTCACAAGGGGTCTGAGGATCTCATCTCGGTACCTAATGGCAGTCAGGCTACCTCTGGCGAGCACATGGAGGGCTGTGCGGACCCTCAAAGAAATGTCACCCCACACCATTACTGACCCACTGTCAAACCGGTCATGCTGGAGGATGTTGCAGGGAGCAGAACGTTCTCCAAGGCACCTCCAGACTCTGTCACGTCTGTCACGTGCTCAGTGTGAACCTACTTTCATCTGTGAAGAACACAGGGCGCCAGTGGCCAAGTTGCCAATCTTGGTGTTCTCTGGCAAATGCCAAATGTCCTGCACAGTGTTGGGCTGTAAGCACAACACCCACCTGTGGACATCGGGCCCTCATGTCACCCTCATGGAGTCTGTTTCTGACCGTTTGAGCAGACACATGCACATTTGTGGCCTGCTGGAGGTCATTTTGCAGGGCTCTGGCAGTGCTCCTCCTGTTCCTCCTTGCCCAAAGACGGAGGTAGCGGTCCTGCTGCTGGGTTGTTGCCCTCCTACAGCCTCCTCCACGTCTTCTGATGTACTGGCCTGTCTCCATGCTCTGGACTATACGTTGACAGACACAGCAAACCTTCTTGCCACAGCTCGCATTGATGTGCCATCCTGGATGAGCTGCACTACCTGAGCCACTTGTGTGGGTTGTAGACAACCCTCTTTTCTCATGCTACCACTAGAGTGAAATCACCGCCAGCATTCAAAAGGGACCAAAACATCAGCCAGAAAGCATAGGTACTGAGAAGTGGTCTGTGGTCACCACCTGCAGAATCACTCCTTTATTGGGGATGTCTTGCTAATTGGGTGAACCTATTGAGTTCCTGTTTCTCAAAAAACCACAGTTCTTTGCCGTGCACAGTTTTTGTGCAATTTTCACCATTCAAATTTTAAACTGTTCTGCTATTTCTGCTAATGCCAGCTATATCTTTTGGTGTTCATAACTTCTATACTTTTTGAAATATTAAGCTTTTTATGCAATTTTTTCCCCATAGAAATGAATGGAAAACATCCCATAACCTGCTCAAACTTGCTTTAGAACTTGCTTGTGTTTGAAGCTTCACTACATCCACATACTTTCACCTAGAAACACCAATTTTTAAATGTTCTCCCGTTCTTGGTCTATCGCTGTATGAATCAGCTCTTTCAGATCTTTTACCATTTTTTTTTTAAAATCTGTCGTTAACTTTTAGGTAGAAACATGAGAATTTTTCACACAGAACATGGGTTGTTATGGTTGCTAGGGAGCTTCAGTTAGAGTGAGCCATTCTAAGGTTTGAATCTGTTCTTCATGTCCAAACAAACTCATCTTACTCGCTCAATTTTTGCTTTATCCACACAAATTGTACATCAAACGTAGGTATTTTTGTTGGCTTTCAGAAAATGTCACCGTCATTATGTGGGAATTACCGTTTTCTTTCAAATCGCCTCAAAGCAATATAAGGTCAGAAAACTCCCCATTCAAAGTCTATGGAGACTTCAGTGAAAGTCAGAGCTGAAATTCTGACTTTCTGAGGCATTTTCAGCTCGTCATATCTCCTAAACCATGCACTTTTGAGATGTGAGCCTTGTGCCAATATAGCTTCAGACACTCCTGATGCTCATGGTTCAAGAATTCTTTTCACAGCTGTTACCATTGTGCCACGTATTACGTTTGTTTCAGGGTACCAAATCTGTCTTTGTCTCAGATTTCAAACTCTGGAAATGAAGCCGTTTTTTCTCTTGTCATATCTCCGTGAGGGATTTTCTCACAGACCTGAAGCTTGCCTTGATTGTTCGCCAAAGCCTGCTGAGTCTTACAGTGAAAGAATGATATCGATTGCCGATGTACTTTTCGAGTTCTCATCTTCGTGTTTGCTTTACGTGCTGAGTAGTTTGTGTTCCACCCCCATCCCCTCCCCCTCCTGCTAGTGACGCAGTGCGTTAACCAACCATTCTGAGAGTGGGAGGCCCAGGTTCGAATCTTGCCCTCACAGTGAATGAATCTTTGCAAAATGACCTATAGTTTGTTCTAGGGAAGCATTTGTTTCAGAGCTTAAATCCACTATAAGTGTGGTCGCCGGTTTAGCTGGCTGTGATGAGTGCTGCTTTAGCTCACTGAGATGAGCAGGCATCCCGGGTTCGAATCTTACCCGTGGCAGCATGTTGTCAGCAGATAGTTCAGCTTCTTTGGCTGTTTTCAGCACACCATTTCAGTTACACGGCATTTTTGCAGGAAATGCAACTTTTTCTAGTTGCCTATAATTTCCACTTGTTGTTTATTCCATTTGCACAACAGCATGTGAAATTGATTGTCAATCAGTGTTGCTTCCTAAGTGAACAGTTTGAATTAACAGAAGTGTGATTGACTTGGAGTTACATTGTGTTGTTTAAGTTTGAGTTGAGTCGCAGCAGATGGCCCCGCCCCTCCCTGAGCCTGGTTCTGCCGGAGGTTTCTTCCTGTTAAAAGGGAGTTTTTCCTTCCCACTGTCGCCAAAGTGCTTGCTCATAGGGGGTCATATGATTGTTGGGTTTTCTCTGTATCTATTATTGTACGATCTACTGTACAAATATTAAGCGCCTTGAGGCGACTATTGTTGTGATTTGGCGCTATATAAATAAAATTGAATTGAAATTGAATTGAATTTAAGTGTTCCCTTTATTTTTTTGAGCAATGTATTTAAAGCAGATGTTGTGTCAATAAACTTAGCTTAAATGACCACAAATGCAAAAGGGAAAATTTAAGATGCTTTGCTTTGTACACTCATCAGGTGTTAAAAGTTAGCAGTGATGGCAAAGACAGAACCTTGATGGCATTAGGAGAGGCCTTTATACCAGGAAGTGACAACAGCCATTTCTGCCAGCCCACGGATGTGGCGGTTGACACTGAAAGTGGGAACATTTTCGTCTCTGATGGTTACTGTAATACCAGGATAATAAAGTTCTCTGCTGATGGCAAATACCTGTCTGAGTGGGGTGCAGGTATCTCACCAACCACACACACACACACACACACACACACAGACTGCAAAGCTTGGATATCAGCCTATTCGCTACAATGCTTAAACCACTAAAGCAGATCTTAAAGGATTCTTCAAGTTAGACTTGGTAGATTCATTAATCAGTGGAGACAAATTAAGGCTAGAAGAGTAGTCAGAAGAACCAGGCACTAAGGAGACATTAACATCTCGTAAAATATAATTTCTTTATTATTCTGTCAAGCAAGTTTTTGTGGGGATTATAATTAATTTGACCTGTGTTAGCGCTGCAGTGTACAGCATGTATCAATTTTAAATGCAAAGCTGCATTTGCAAACATTGCTATTTTTTGATTTATGAAACTAACTGAACTAGATCCAGAAGGTTTAGAGATCACTGCTATCATAGTGTCTCCAGACACACTTTACATTATTTTAAACTTGTCCTATTTTTTTCTGACTATAGGCTCATCAGACAGGAGAAGGCGAATACCTTTTCAGATTCCCCACAGCCTGGTGTTACTTCCTGACAAAAAGGAAGTTTGTGTGGCAGACCGAGAGAATGGACGCATCCAGTGCTTTATAGCAGAAACTGGAGAGTTTGTCAAAGAAATTAAGAAAGATGAATTTGGAGGGGAAGTGTTTGCTATCTCCTACAGCCCTACTGGGGGTGAGTTTACTGACTGAATTGCCCAGTAATAGTAATCATATTGTTTCCTCTTAAGTTTGTTTTCTTGCTGCTTACTGCAGTAAGCTATTGTAACATATATATTTTGTGTATATCTCCTGCAGTTTTTTTTTTTTACTTTTTAGTCTTACTGGTGTCCTCACTATTTTTATAATGTTAAGGAATGCTTATCCTTTGCTGTGTTCGGTCATAATGACATCCTAAAATATGTAGGATCCAGTGTTTTCAAGCTTTATGCATACTAGGAACTAATATCCAAGATGCCCTCGCTTTAAGAGCTCTTTTTATTTATTTTATTATTCAAGAACTCCCCTACTACCCTGCATATATACGTGCTTAACGATTGTGTGTGTGTGTGTGTGTATTTGTGTGTGTGTGTGTGTGTGTGTGTGTGTGTGCAGTGTATTTAACATTTACCACAATTGCTACTTAAAGTTTGAAATGCAGTTTTTAAAAAGTCAAAACATATTCAATAATTCACATTTAAACATAAAAAAACAAACAAAATTAGTTTTCAAGCTAAAAATAAATAAATAAATAAACAGTGAAGGGAACACTTCACACTTGATGAGCCAAAAAAGTAGAAAAGAAATTGACACTAATAATGGTATTAGTGTTAATTCTTCTGGTATGCAATGGTATGTAATTTATGTAAAAGTGTGTTACTACAGCTGTTCCCATCCTCACTACGTCCCTCTGTACATGACTAATCTTCATTTTCTCTCTCACGGTTTCCTCCTTCTTGCGATCCTTTCAATTTCTTGAACTATTGAAACTGCTGGCAGAAGATCTCTGAAAACATATGGCAATGTGTGAATTACCCAGCTGTATACATGTAAGGGTAAAATAAAAAATATAAATATTTTTAGTGTTTTTTTCATCTTCATATAGCACGTGTCTATTTTCCAGGAGGTAACGGATACTGAAAGAATAAAAACCATAATCTACATCCTGTACTGTAATTATATAAACTCTGCCTGCAGTTCTGGCAAGTCAGCTGATCAGTGCCAGCCTTTATGAACTTGTTGGCTGAGCTGATAGTCTTTTATGCATACTCTAACAGATTTAATATGGTCCTGCATGCAGCAACTACTGTCTCTGAAAACCTTATTGCACCCCATCTCCTTCATTTAATGCTATTTACAGTATTTTAGATGTAACTATTGCCACGTCAGTTGTCTTTTGGTTTTCCATGTATGTGCATGAAAGGCTCAGGAGCAGTCATGCCACGAAATATAAGTTAGTGCAGATGGAATAAGTCATTTGACTTAACCTACTTCTGCCTCGGTCATATCTGCACTGCAGTCACCAGAGATGGCAATTTTCTGCTTCTCTGTCTCGGAAAAAAAAAAAAAAAAGTCCTCTGCTGCTGAAGAACTTGAGCTCACCTGTCTGACTGTCTGGCGCTGGTTTCAAACCGCTTTCATCTCCTGATGCAGTTTGTCTTATAGAGTTTTGCATTTTTCCTCCCCGAGCGCTCTGCTTGATCTTTAATTCATTAATACCCGGGGTTCATACCAGGTTCACATGGAAGTCTTAACTCCTCTCAGCACTCAGAGCCTCTGTCTGGATCTCTCCCTCTCCCTCTTTCTCTTACAAACGAATCTCTCACAAAGCCTCTCAGGGGTATCTCGAGATGTTCTTTGTAGAGGAAGAAACTGCATTATATTCATTAAGTTGTAGAAACGTTAAGCGTCGTTCTGTGTAAAGGGTTGGACAGAAAAGATTTCATCAGTTCATCTTTCTTAGTCATAGTAAGCCAGGCTTAATTAAAATTGCAATTTTGTTTCACTCTTTTGTAATTAAATAAATGTGTAAAAGCCAATCAGCAAAACTAGAAAGGGGGAAAAACTGTAACAAGCAAGATTTTTAAAAAGATAATAATAGAATCCCTTATTTATTAATGGCTGTGTAATGTATTATTTTGAATTACAGCGCAGATGTAAATTAAAGGTTTACCCTGACTCATTTCATGGGTTTTTTTCTGCCTGCTGATGAATACATAAATGATTCTAGAAAATAGTTGAATATTTCTGCACTTTAGAGCCGTAGTGATGAGATCCAGCAGTGCAGTTTCTTCCTCTATTCTTTTTTATGTTTTTCATGTCAATTTGAAATGAGTAGTGAATAAGGCAGGAGGGTGAAGCAATCCTGTGTTTCAGCAGTGAACACAAGAGCAAAGTAACAACAAAGGTTGATGTGTGCAGTCAGAACAGGCAGTCAATTCAAACAAGGCTGGGTAGGTACTGAGTACTATAAGTTTCTATATAATAATGCATCTATATATTGCTATTAGCAAAGCCCCAAATTGCTTCACAGAAAGAAAAAAAAAATCAAAAGAACCACTTCTTTTCTTTTAAATAAAAAACACAAACGATGAGACACCACAGCTAAATATTAAAAAAAGAATCTAAAGAAAAGACCAGATGATGCAAGTCTGGTCACTTGATCTCACTGGCTGACAGCTATAGATATCGACCATTCACGCATCGAAGAGTCCACCCGCGTAACATGAAGGGGTCATGGGTCTTATGATTTGGTATGGGGCTATTCAATGCTAACTGAGGAGCAGAGTTTTAAAATAATGTGGAAAATAATACTTGGCCAGGGTGATTTTGCAGGGATGAGGAGCAGGAATGATTTAGGAAAAAAGTTCTGTACAGTCTGTATAGTTAGCTATAGCTAACAGTCATCAAAGCAGGAACAAATAATTTCCTGTATGAGCTTATGTACATCAATGGGCGATAGAAATGATCTCATTTTGGATTGTATTAAAATCCATTTATTTATTAGAAAAGCATCAGAACACTTAAAATTACTTCGTGGATTTGGTCATGAACCAACTTCACTGTTAAGCTGGCAACATCAGACTTTTCTTCCAAGCTTTAGGACTGAGAGTATAAAGACAGATTATAAAAAGTCTTGGGGTCACTGGACTAAAAAGAAAAGTATCATTGAGTATTATGTGCGTAGACATTATAGTTTAGAACAATCCAGCTGAGAAAACGCAAACTGCAGTTAACAGTGGACCAAGGATCGAGCCTTGAGGAGCACCACAACTAAAATTGGTAACAGTGCAACCTTGCAATAGGAACACAGAATTTGAAATGTATGAATGTGAAAGATGTAGAGCACTCCCCTTAGAACCAACCCACTTTTTTATGCAGTGCAGGAGAACAGAATGATTGCGTAAAAGCTATTAAAAGTAGGTAATTTGATAACCTCAGTAGAGCTTTTTCTTTGCTATAATGAGCTCTAATAAACATCAATGTTACTATTGATAGAAGGGATCAGTTGAGTTGAACTGATGACTGTCTTGTTGTTTGGCATGCAGGTGAAGGTGTATAACCTGACACATTATGAACACGGAGCTGATGATGTGCTCGTGATGGGAACTGATGGCCTCTGGGATGTCCTTTCCAACCAGGAGGTGGCTGAAGCCATCACCACCTTTCTAGCTAACTGTGACCCTGACGACTTGCACAGGTTGGAACTTTCCTTTGTTTTATTTCCTTTGTCTTGTTATTCCATTTTTGCTACATTAATAAATAGGAACTTTGTAAATTGTGCCTCTGTGTTGTATATTTTATTCAGAATTACATCCTTGTTTTCAGCGTCATCGCTCCGTTAGACTATAGAGTTTGGCACATCAGTGCAGAGAGGCTCAAGTATCCTGCTGCTACATAAGATCCACAGATGGCAAACTGCAAGACAACGAAAGTTTCAAAATTCTAAAATCACAATAGAGCTCTGGCAACTTCTGTATTTCAAGAGAGTGCCATTAAATTTACACGTTTCAGATGAGTTTCAAATGAGCTATAGTGTATAACAATATTGAAGCAAGGGCTTCATTGCTGTGTCTTCTATTGGCCAGGTACACAATGGCAGCACAGGATTTGGTTATGCGAGCACGAGGTGTTCTGAGAGACAGAGGCTGGAGGATCACCAATGAGCGTCTGGGCTCCGGAGATGACATCTCAGTCTTCATCATACCTCTCATGTACGGCAACCGCCAGCCCTGAGCAGCATTCCAGCGATGCTACGGAGTCCCCTTTTAGTTTTCTTATTTATTTGCTTCCTTAGATGAAGGCGGAACATTAATTTCTCTACGGGAGTTCAGGATTGATCAGCTCAGGGGAACTACAGTCAGCATCGCCATGTTAGTTTATTTAGACTCCACAGTCGTGAAAGCTGAAACCATAGATCATTTTAACTCACTAAATCATTTCACGAATCAACAATGTCAAGAAATAACTTGGCCTGGCCAAACTCAAATAAGCAAATGCTTTTCCGAAGTGAAGAAGAGCTTTCTCGCTCTTTCTCTCCCTCCTCTTACCTCTTGTGCTATACAATTCTGGGCTCCTCCTCCTACTATTCCCCTCTCTCCAGTTGATCCTTCTTTCTTCTCTTGTAGGCTACTGTATATTTAACTTGTTTATATATAGTTTAAAAAAAAAGAATACCTCCTTCGTCTTGTGAAAATGGACCAAGCTGACATGTCAGCTGCCTTTTCTGTTTTGCCACAGTGTGGCTTTAAAGGACTCACTTGCTGAAGAACTGTTTCAAGTTTGCCGAAGAAATTAAAGCGTTGATATGGGCACAGAACAAGAGGTTATCCACACTTCCAAAAAAGTCATTAGAGGATCTTAGCCTTTATCGATCGTTAGTGGAGACAGAAGGTCTGATGTGGTTTATGAAGAAAACACATGTGCACAGCAAAAAATAAAAAGTTCACTGTGACATGTCATTTAATCCAGTATCAAGTCATCATGTTTTACTAAATGTTTTATTAAATTATTTTGTTTTAATTATATTCTTAGATATTTAGACTTTTGTTATTTTGTTTCTCCTCTCTAGCCATTAAATATGAAGCTAAAAATCATAGCTCAGTTTAACAAAGGATAAGAAATACTTTGGGTGGGGACCGCGGCGCAACCAAACATATTGTTGGCAATTATGTGTGCAGTCTCTGATAATCGTAAACCTGTTGCAAATTTGTTGCTGTCAACATGCATAGAAATTCAGATCAAACAGAATTTACATGAACTACTTACATTCAGAAATTCCTCCATAAATAGTGGCGCAGTTGCTGCAGGACAGCGATGTAACTCCAAAATAACATAGCCAGTTTACCTCTATGTTACTTGCCTCCGAGTAGTCAACTGGTTGCCGCAACTACTTGCAATTAGTTGGCAAATGAGAAAAAATGTTGTGTAATTACCAGGCTACTATTCATCTTGTCGTTTTTCTCTGCTAGTCGCAATGACGTTGCGGTCCTGTTTTCACTCTAGCATGGCTACGCCATAAGTCATAAGTAGTTTCTAGCTACTGATTTGGAAAATAAATATTTTTTAATATAATTTAAAATCCTTAAATTTTTAAATTTGGGATTTGGTTTGGCAATTCTCTTAAAGTTATAAATAACTGACTTAACATGAAATTAAATGACTTGTACACCAGTGCATTTGCACTTTAGGCCAACCCATATAACTCACTGAAGACCCATGGAAGGATGAAGAACCAAATATTCCCTGCAGCAGGGAGGGTGAATATAATTCATAGCTGTAGTTTTTAAAAGTAAAATTATGAAGTACAATCAAGGTTGAATCTGAAAGCTTTTTTTTTTTTTTTTTGCTTTTACATGTTTTGCATGTTTCTTCCTTTAGGTGCTTCATCAAAATACAGATGATGTTGCCTTCAGGGGGACAGGTTTGGAGAAAATGTGTTTCCGTGAGTAGATGTAGTGGACCGTGTGTCAGTGCATGCAGTAGCATAATGTAGGCCTGGGATTATGAGCAATGGTGTAATGGTTTGAATTATTGTTTGATTTATTTAGACTGTATGAGAACTGGTGACAATATTATTTGTTAATGTGCAAAGATCATGCATATATTATTGATTATATATTATTCCAGACATTTGGCATAAGACCCAAAGGATAAGAACAGCCACAAAGAAGGGGAACAAAATGAAACAATGCCAATGGCTATACATGAAACCAAATCATGTGATGTTTTGTTCATATTTTTTCATGTTCATTTAGTTTTAGGAAGTTGCAGAAGATAAGAAGTAGTTTGTGCTTCAGAAACTTTAACGTTATCTCAAAATTTTTATTTGCATCTAGAAATTTGACATTTTTAGACATCTAGCTTGAAATTTAGAATAATTTGGTTGAAGTTTTGACACACTAACCTGAAATTTTGACTTACAAATGGCAAAAAAAACCCAAGTGGTGGAAAAAACTGACAAATGTTTAATTCCAAGCTGTTGAGGCAAGTAAACAAACGTGTTTTAGAAGACTTTAAAAAATTAAACATCATCTTAAATAATTAATTTAAGAACACTATAGTTGATGTGCAGGGTTTTAAAATTAAACCGGTGTATTTAAAAGTTGACTGCAAAGATGGAATATGTAATAAGAGGGTTACAAGTATAAAGAAGCCATTGTTAATAAGTAAATGTCCTTAATGATGTTAGATAATTGAGCTGGATGAGAATATTGGTTATTCCCATGTTTATGGTGCATATGAAACTACAGCTAGCGGCCATCTAGCTTTAGTTAGCACTGAGACTGGAAAATCAAATACTACTGATCTTCAGTGATACATTATATTTTATTTGTTTAATCTCTACAAAAGCCAGAGTAAAAAAAAAATCCAGTTTTGCCATTTCACATATTAAAAGTTGGGATCTGTTTTTGCACATCAATTTCTGGGCTAGCTGTTTCTATGCTATACGAAGCTAAGTTAAGCTAATAGGCTCCTAGCTGTAGCTTTAAGATTTACTCGTGGGAACTGAGTGTGTTATTGAAACATCGCACTTCACTCTCCTTCAGACTACATACATGCAAATTACTCAAAATTATTTTGTGTCACCATACATGTACGCATGCTATTTATCATGCTATCTTGCACAGTGTTTGCAGCTGACAATAATTATTTACCTTCTTCCCCCAAGAAGCAGTCGTTCATGTTTACCTGAACTTTATATGGTGCATTTTCCCCTCTCATACATTCCATTAACAAAATATTTCATTGTTAAATTATGTACTGGAATATTTTCCCTCAGTTGGGTATTTAGCATTTATTAATTAATCAAAAATTTGTTTGTGGTTTTTTTTGTTTTGTTTTTTAATTTTCTAATAAGTGGTTATTTTCCCGTCATACTTTACTTTTTGACTTAAATGTTTTTGATGCTACCAGATCTTCAACATCTGACGTGTGCATCACTATGTGTATTGAATGTTCATCCCTCTACCTGTGCTTTAGGCTCTTTATTATTGTCATTAGTGTTTTTCTCTTAGATGAATGTGGAAACATGAGTATATATTTTATTTTTCTCATCCTATTGTGCCACCCAACTGCTGCACATCAACTCAGGTTCAGCTGTCATGTGTCGATAACGACCTGTTGAGAGTGGTTTTCTAAAGAGAGGAAGTGCTCTGTGATGGTCTTGGTTCCACTGCATTTGTAAATATGTGGGAGTGGATTGGTGTGTACAGGAAGCTCTTAGACTAGCAGCTTAGTCCCTTCAGCCAACTGTAGGTCTCGCTTTCTGAACTCGCTGTGTTGTGAACCTTGTCATTGCTGTTGTTTTTTTTCTACCTAAGACTACTAATGGTTATAGAAAGATGCAAAGAGCTGATTTTTTTTGTGTAGCAAAGAGAAATTTTGAAGCCCAGTGGGAAACTATTTTAAGTGACCATTGTGCTACCCTCAGACTCTGTTTGTGAATGTGAACTGGACATTTTATATAACGTGAAGATAACTTATGAAGTCAAAAAGAAATATTTTTAATGTTTCCTTGTGCAACTCTTGGACTTTTTTTTGGGGGGGGGGGGGGGGGGTTTAACAA
>VVHJ01044494.1:7766-20735 GCA_015107715.1 Tylochromis polylepis | reverse complement strand
CGGCGGTCTTTTAGGACTTCCTAAAACTGGTCAATATTCAGCCTTCAAGTTGTACCGCCAAGGCTTCTTTCTAACTTTTTAACTCTAACAGACAACATCTCAGATGAGACATAAAGGATCTCATTTTCCTTAAAAAAAGAACAGTCTTTGCTGAACTTTTTTAGTAGTGGCATCAGCATGACGTTCAAAACCCAGTTTATGGTCAAGCACCACACCTAAATACTTATAATTCTCCAAAATCGCAATATTAGCAGTTTTAATAATAGTAGGTGATGAGCTATAAGAGGACTTCCTAAAAATCAATCATCATGTCTTTAGTTTTTGACACATTCAGTGAAAGGAAGGACTCATCACACCAAGCCATAAAATCTTCTACAACCTGCCCATGGCCTGACTCGTCCCCCAAACGAAGACTAACGATCACTGTGTCGTCAGCAAACTCCAGGATGTGTCTGTTCATGAAATTACTGCAACACTCATTCGTGTACAGAATGAACAGAAGGGGCAAGAGGCAGCCACCCTGGGGAGATCCAGTAGAAGAGGAGAGCACATCAGTAAACACATGATTCACCCTCACGCATTGTGACCTATTGGTCAAAAAGTCTGTCACCCAGCCGATCAGACTAGTATCAAGCTTAAAATGATTGTAAAGCCTGTCAGCAAGTAAGAAGGGCTGAACTGTGTTGAATGCTGACGAAAAGTCAGCAAATAATAATCTTGCACGAGTGTTCGGGCCCTCAAGATGTTCATACAAGAAATGCAGGAGTGAGACAGCAGCATCCTCCACACCTCTTCCTGCTCTATAGGTGAACTGGAAGGGGTCAAGGTGATGTTCAACATCCATTAAAATCTCCTTCTTAATTATCTTCTCGAATGACTTCATCACTAAAGAAGTCAGAGCCACAGGCCTATAATCATTCAGTGTCTTAGGAGACCTGCCCTTAGCAACTGGGACAATGATAGCGTGCTTCCAAATCTTAGGTACTGTCTGTAGCTCTAAAGAAAGTGAGAAAATGTGAAAAATTCCACTCAACTGGTCAGCACAAGTTTTCAGAACCTGACCACATATGTTGTCAGGTCCAGGGCTCTTACTCTTAGTGTATCTAAAGAGATTAGCTACCCCCCTCTCATCAATACAAAATGATGGGTGGGGTGGGATGGGGGGGGAGAGATAGTCTTTTCCCTTAATGTACTGGTCTGCCTAGAGCAGTCAAGATTCTCAAAATGAAGGTAAAAACTGTTAAGACTGTCTGCCAGATGTTTTTCAGAGGTAAACCCATCTAAGGCGGTATTACTTTTACCCTTCATTTGTAGCCCTGCCATTGTTTTCATACCATACCAAGCTCTCTTGAGGTTGTTACTACTGAGTCCTGACTCAATCTTATTTTTATACCTCACCTTGGCGTTCTTTAGTGCAGCCCTCACCTCCTTCCTCAACATTCTCACAGTGGAAATGTCTCCCTCGTTAAAAGCAATTTTCCTTTTAACAGTCAGATCCTTGATGTCTTTAGAGAGCCACGGTTTGTTATCGGGGAAAGTCTTAAATTCTCTAGATGGAATCACAGAGTCTTTACAAAAAGAGATGTAGCTACACACCACATCAGTAAGTTCATCCAAATCAGAAGAGCTCTTTTTAAACAGGGACCAGTCAGTGCAATTAAAACACCCCTGAAGGGCAACAGAACTGTCTTTTGTCCAGACATTAGCCTGCTTCACACAGGCCTTCTCCCTCCTAATCACAGGTCTATAAGCAGGGAGGAGGTGAACAATATTGTGATCTGAAAATTTGTGGATGATTCTACAGAAAATGCCAACGATAGCACAATGTCACAGAAATAAAATAGTATTTTTGCACCAACGAGGTGATTCCCAAAGAGCTGTTAGCAGAAAACTGAACAAGGGGAGGACAAAAGAAGAAGTGGCTGGCCTAAAAACTATCTACAGTAGATGCATCTGGACATTCAACTGAATCAGCTGAATTCATTTTTATTTATATTTATAACAACTGCCACAAGGTGCTTTAAACTGTAAGGTAAAGACCCTACAATAATACGGAGAAAACCCCAACAAGCAAGCAACCCCCTCTGAGCAAACTCTTGGCAACAGTTGGAAGGAAAAATTCCCTTTTAACAGGAAGAAACCTCCCACAGAACCAGACTCAGGGAGGGGCGGCCATCTGCACCACCAGTTGGGGTTGAGGGGAGGGAAACAGGACAAAGACACGTTGACCCTTCATAAAGAAGGAAACGGGGAGAAAAAGCTGAGGCATGCCACATTACACAAGAACTGGACTTAAAATGAGTGGCAGCAGGTCTGACGGAGCGATGAATCCAAATTTGACACGTTCGGTTAAAATCACTGTCAGCATGTATGGAGGAGGTGAGGACAGAGGTAAACCGTGAGAGTCTACAGCCATCTGTAAAACATGCTGGAGATTGCCATGATTTGGGGGCTGCATGTCAGCCAGTTTGAAAGTGACTGTATCGTGAACCCAGAAAAGTCCCATCAGATTTTCATTCACCATGCAGTACTAATCTGGAAAGCACCTGATTGGCAGCAGTTTTATTTTTCAACATGACCATGATCCCAAACACACTGCCAGCGCAGAAAAAGCATAGCTGGACAGAAAAAAACCCCAAAAGGGGAACACCATCAGTCACGGAGTGGTCTCCCCAGAGCCCGGACCGTAACGTTATTAAAGCAGCGTGAGATCATCTTGACAGAGAGTAGAACAAGAAATCTGAAGACTACTAATTAAAGACATTCCAAGAAAGTTCAGGCTGTGTTGAAGAACAAAGGCAGTCACACCAAATATTGACTTCTGTGTTTGTTAGAATTGTACAAAACTCTGTTTTTACCTTGCACGCTGTTTTTCAATGTATTTTTGCTCGTTTCAGTAAATTGCACCCATTTCCCTAGTAAAATATAAAGAAATGAGGGGTGGCTATACAGTTTGGGTTTTTTTAATACTCAGATTAATAGTACCAAAACAGCGCTGCATGATGAAGCAGGCCAGTCCAACAACGAGGATAGAGATAACAGCCCGAGAAAGACTGAGGAAAAAAGCACAGGTAAAGGATATGACTAATAATGGACAGGTAAACCTAATCAGACTCTAATAAGGGCAGGAAATGAACAAAGTAGGAAGGATAAACACAGAAAGCCTCATGAGGAACTAATCTTCAAAATAAAACAGGAAGCAAACTGAAGAGCAGATATGTAGAAGCTGAAGAGACTCAGAAGCATAGGGACAATACAAAATAACTACTAAGAAATACAGCCAGCAATAAACAAGAGATATGGCAAAGATTATGATAAAGATAATCATTTCAGTTTTTCTTTCTGCTGCTGCAGTTCTAGAAAGCCCCTGTTAACAGCTGAACATGAACTGAAACTGAGCAGAAGTCCTTATCCGTGCCTGTGTGTGAGGAAGTTGAAATATGCAGTTGGCTTCCTGCTGCAGAGGCTATTTCAAAGAAGGCTGACCAATCTACACCGAGCAAAGGAAGAGATGTAAAGATGCAAAAGCACAAATCTGATGAGGTTAAAATGGTTAAACTTTACAACGTCTGGATGATTCTTCAAATAGTTTAAGAAAAGTCATGAAATATTAATCTTCCGGGAAACCTGGGCGATCCTGTGGTATGTACACCACAACACTGACATTAAAACAAACAGGAAGCATCAGCGTATCTCAGTACATTTCTCTTCCCTGTATTCAGCTGGATTCCCAAACTAGTAAAGCTGTTTTCCTGACTTGCTTGTGTTTTGTCCATTTGCATGTGTTCTTTCTAATTTCAGAGTGCAGAGCTTTCTAAGCCACCCTATATGAAAAATTTGCATCCAAAACAAATAAGGGGAATTCTTCTCCAGAACTTGGAAAGCACATGATACAAGTCACTGTTTACTGTATGCAAGTGCTACCATTTAGTCAGATCTCCAGTCTAAAGGCCCAACACAGATTCAGTGAGACTGAAAACAAACACACTTAAACCTGTACCGTTATGAAAATGAAAACTCACAGCACTCATAAAAGGCAACTTAAAAAAAACCAAACCATCTCTGAACCATTTAGCTTAACTAACAGTCCAGAAATGTGAAAAAGTGTTAACTTTTCTTCAGATTTCAACAAACAAAGTTCCTAAAGAAAAAGGTGAAATACTAAAAGTATTTATGCTTTATAATTTGATTAAATAAAACACATTAGAAAAGTAGCTATTATGTACTACATACATTAAGCATTGTGGAAGTGATTTGAACCTCCTGAGGGAGTGGCAGGTAGAGCGTGTCTTATTTAAACCTTTAACAAATAGGCTCTTCTGTTGTATTTGCTGTCCAAGTGCATGGCGTCATCATGCAAAGATGTGAAAGTCTTCATCGGGCCTTCTTCAGAAAAGGTTGTGGATGCCTGTGACTCAAGCAGGAGATTAAAAGATATTCAAATGATTTAAAAATAATTGCTACGAA
This sequence comes from Tylochromis polylepis, assembly GCA_015107715.1. Lineage (NCBI taxonomy): Eukaryota > Metazoa > Chordata > Actinopteri > Cichliformes > Cichlidae > Tylochromis > Tylochromis polylepis. Next base: position 16,268 of record VVHJ01044494.1, on the reverse strand, counting down.
GCTCATCTGGCGTTGGATTCAAATTGGTCAGGACAAGAGCAGGCCATGTGATGCAAAAAGAGTCTCCAAGGACACCAAGGATCAGGGACTCTTTGTTGTCATTCACCATGATGAAGAACGAGATCCGCTTACTCAGGTCTCTGTGCCAATGACAATTCGAGTATGTGTATGCGTGGCTGTAGCTCAGGAGGTACAGGAGGTTGGTGGTTCGATCCCTGGCTGCTCCAGTCTGCACACCAAAACATTTGGGCAAAATACAGTTGCCCATGTTGCTCTCCCATGTGATTAAGTGACGTGAATGTTGTATAGAAAAAGAAGTGCATGTATGAATCTGTGTGAATGGGAGAATGAGGCAAGTTGTATAAAGTGATGTGAGCAGAAAAGCGCTGTATAAGAAGCAGTCCAGAACGTGACCTGTGTGGGAGCAGTTCCAGCAAAAATCTACTGTGCACGTCTTTTAGGGATCATATGCTCTGGACAGATGAATCAACAATTATCCGCATGTCCCAGAATGCATGTATGAGGTGTGATTAGAAAAATAAAACCTTGTAGTTTCTTACTTAACTCGAAATCAGTGGCCAGAGCCCTGGTGGATGTTCAGGGGTTAATTCAATGAACTCTACATCATATCCAAGACCGCTTAAAAGCTAACTGTCTGAATATTAAAGTTAAACTAGAGGTGGGCCTTTAACAGGAAAACTGTACTAATCACACCAATAAACCCGAGAAGGAATGGCTCAGACAGAAGAAAGCCCAAACTTAAATCCCTCTGAGCTGTTGTTGGATAAAGAAATTCCCTTTCAGCCGAAGGAATTTTTGCATTGAAGAGCTAACAGAAAATTCAACGAGGTAATGTCTAATAATAATGTCTAATAACTTGCCGAAAGTTATAAAAAAAAAACCCTACAAGAAGAAGAAGAAGAAAATCAGCTCCTGATGCCAACGGTGTACTTACTTTTTCCACAGTAGAATATTAGATGTATTAGCAACACCTCAAAAATGGTTGAAAAAGCTCATTTTATTCAGGGACCCCACCTTTATCTGTAGGCACACAATCACAGAGGAGCTGCTTGCACAAATATGTGCAAATCGTCTCCTTGCGTTCACAGCCTATGTAACAGCTCCCCTCTCCCTCACTTTCATACATTTAGGCAACTCCCTCCCTCCAGTGTGTCGAACCACAGCATGATCTTACATAATTCTGCCGCTGACCCGCTTTCTGCCGTCTCCCTCGGTTCTTTCTCTTCCTATCGCTCCAGTTGCTTGTGTGGAGAGCACGTCTATCTCCTGCCGAACATTTTCGCCTCGTTTTAATTAAACTATAACTCTCGGCTCTTCATGGATCAGTGACATCCGCTAAAGCAGTTATTCATTTGTTAAGGCCACAGAGGTCACAGCGAAAGGTCAGCTGCCTCTGTGCTCTTTATGAGATGGATGGGAGTGGCTCTCTGTTTTAAACCGCATCGATTACAAGATGAGTTTTTTGTCTTTCTTGTTTTTGATGTTGAACTAATTCATAGCGTCACACAGTGATCTGTAAGTTATGCTTCCAAATGCTTTATTATATGAGGACTGTTGTAGAGACCTCTTTTATCTCAGCCTCTAAAAAGGAGCATTTGATCATTTCTTGTAAAACCAGCAGAGTTGAATATGTTCTTTATATCCTGCAGCTCTGCTGCGCTCTCACTCTCATTGTCTGCTTCTCACTGATTTTTTTCAGGACCTGCAGATCTTACACCTGCTGCTGAAATCAGGCTGTAAACATTGTTTCTGCTGTAAAGTCAGGCATTTTAAGATTAGAGTCTCTGGGGCTTGAACACAAACTGTATATAAAAGATGGATATAGCCCTTGTTATAGCACTCACTGATTTCTAGACTTTGTATTCTGAAGCCCCATAGTTATCATTTTGACCACTGCAATGTTTGTTGTTCTGGAGCCAGAAGTGTCCGTGTTTGGACAGCACCGTCCGACACTGCGGCGTCGGTATTACAGAGGAACGTGGTCAGTCCATCCAGCACGGCACAGTAATGTATTGCGAACGTAGCCTATGTGCACTGTGTGGGTGGTGGTAACCCCTGCGTAGCTACAATGTTTGTTTTGTTATTGAGAAAAGGTCATTTCTATGTCGCTTAGTGCTGCTTTGCCTACGTACCACCTCTCTCACTATCCACACAGAGAAGGATTCAGTAGCACTGATGTACCTTTCTCACTGGCAAAACTTCGGGATGACATCGCTTACCTCTGCTTCTCCAGCTTTTTCTCTCGATCTACCCCCCAGAAGGCACAGGGTAACTTGGAGATCACTTGGGGTGCCTGAGTAGTGTATCTGGAAAGTGTTGTGGCAATGCTGCCATCTCTGGTACAAGAGCTTGGGGGTCAAATCCTGACCAGGGCATATATCTAATAAGAGCCTTTAGGGTACCGGTTTGGACGTTGCCCGGATTAAAAACGTCTGTGTCAGTTTTTGAGTAAGTAAACTGTATTGATGAGAAGCAGGCTACTGGAAGAAGGAGTATATGCAATGTGGATGGATAGATAATTTTTCAGTACTGAGCAGATAATGCTACATCTTTTGGGATGTAGCACGCAGCTGGGAAAACAATGTCCATGCTACCTAATGTCGGCCTAGCCGGATTGTGCAGACAGGGACAGAGGTTGTCGCTTGACACATGAGTGTAGTGTACGTGAATGCTCACCATTTTCAGGCGCGTTAAAATGCTTACCTGTGTGGAAAATGTTGGAGTTTCAATGCACTGTTTAAATACTCTGATCGTGCAGATAACTTTCTTGTATGTTTCCCACTCTGTCATGCGTAGGCTGCCCATAATGGGGGGCAAACACTACGTTTATGTGGGACAATGTCAGACATGTTAGCAATGCTAACAAGCCATGCTAACAAGCCATGCTAACAAGCCATGCTAACATAACGATAAGCTGAAGTACGGTCTTTATACACTCCTGCACTCTCTTTTATTTCAGGTCTTTCAGCCGCTGTTCTGTCTGGTAATCATCGCTGGATTTCAATAGGGATGAATCCATACATTGTTGTATGTTTTAAAAGCCATATCTGACAATTTTAGCATTTTTTCAGCCAGCTGTGATACAGATGTGCTCTGTCGCTCCATGCCATTTTTTTTTTTTGCCTTGTGTGAAACTGTAGAGACAAAAACTGCATTTGCCAGTATAAACTGCTGATTCTTTTCTTTGTGGTCGTTTCCATCTTATTGATTAAAAACTGCAAACCTGTGACTTTTTGGTGACTTTCCCATTAGACCGATTATATTCCACTTGCTTCCTTCGCATGCACCAGGTAAATGCCAGAAAAGCGGACATCCTGCAGAGCCGGTGAAATGTGGGACACTGTCTTGATATATGGGGTCAGGGGGGCCAAGGGATAAAAATCCTGTGCAGTCCCACATAAAGAGGGACATCTGATCACCCTGGTCATGTGGTAAGCAGTTGCTTCAGTTACTCACCTGAAAGCTGAGACTAGTTTAATTTCCTGCTTTGAATCTTATTGACAATCTGTGGTTTCTGTCCATCACATCGCTGATACCATCGTCCTGTCTGTGTATGGTTAATTACACTCATCTGTCCACATTTCTCTGTAGTTGTTTTGCTACTTCATGAAAATAATTCTACTTCTCCACTTTAGTTTTTTTTTGCCTTCAGTTTTAGAAACTACTGGAATCATGCTAATCCCCCTCGTTTTCCTGAGTAAAGAAGTTCAACACCGTTTGGTGACTCTGGGCTTGTAGCTAGTCTTGTCGGATGAAAAATTACAGGGAATATGCACATTGCTTATCTAACATATTAGAGTACTACACCTAGTTACAAATGTGTTTGACAAGGTTGCTCCAACTACACGAGCAAGCACAGAACAGCAGATGAAGTTGAGACTTTCAGTCTTTCCGAGTGTACAGTGTGTGGCTTCTTTTTTTTTCTAACTTGGTAGTCAAATGATAGATTCCCCGTGCAGTCACTCGACAGTGACTCTTTTACCATATAGGGACACAGCTCAGAGGACGGGGTAGAGGGTAAAGGAAAAAGAAGTCCATCATGCAAAACTCAAGCCATATGCTGCATATGATTTTTTTGTCCCCTTGAAAGGTCTGCTGCCTAATGGAACAGGTGTTCTTCTTCTTCTGCTTTTTCGCAAAGTTACACTTTACAGTGAAACCGACAAGCAGAAGTCACCACGCAAAAGACGCAGCAGCATCCTCATTCTGTCAGAATGAATCGAGAGCTGCTGCAGAGACCAGAATGCACTGAAATGAGGAAGCTAACTGTAATTGGAATGAGATACAATTCTTCATACATGTGTAGGTAGATTGGCCTGGTGTTAATGGAAATACTCACATAAGTGACATTTTTGCCAAGGTGTAATTTCTCTCACAGCCTTGAGCTGGCACATTGTGGTCTGTGCACACACACGCACAGGAAGCTGTCAGAAACAAACCAAAATCTCATTCAAATGCTTTGGTGGTATGCACATGCAAAGCAATCAAGAAGAAGGGACTGTTTGCATAGCAACACCTGGTAAACAAACAGTTCCCCTTTGTGTTTAAACCTCAACAGAAAACCTCTTCGGGTGACGATTGTTTCATGCTTGTATGAATGAAAATTTCATGGGAGCGCTCTAACCTCTGCACAAAGTACAAAGTGACTCCAACTACACGACACAAGCAAGCACAGAACAGCAGATGAAGTTGAGAATTTCAGTCTTTCCGAGTGTACGGCGTGTGGCTTCTTTTTTCTAACTTGGTAGTCAAATGATAGATTTCCCGTGCTGTCACTCGACATCGACGCTTTTACCATATAGGGACTCAGCTCAGAGGACGAGGTAGAGGGTAAAGGGAAAAGAAAAGAAGAACTAATGAGGCTCACTTCTCAAGTCTCAGCTTGCTGACAGCTGAATCAGTACAGATGAGTGAACATGCAGACTGCCAGAGATAGCGATCGAGCCAAGTTTTTCTTTTTTAATCGGAATGTGTGCAAATACATGAACTGTGTGTTTCGCTGGTTCTGTTCGTACCTGCTTGAGGTATGAGGCGGATGAAGTATGACAAATGAGGAAACAAAAGAAAATAAAAAGAGCAAAGATTATAAATTGTAATTGGTGTGGTTATACCTGAAATCACTCTTCTTTTTTTTTTTTTTTTAACTCAGACCAGTGTCTGAAATTCATTTTTTGCCTTACTTGCCAACAAATTTATATATTTTTTTGTATCAGTACTTTGATTGAGAATAATGCGTCACATTAAATATTAACTTCAAGAAGAGGTGACAGCAAGAAGAATAATTTTTCAAAAATATTGACTATTCTAATAAACTGAAGCATGAATAAAACATCATGATCTCTAACATCTACTGAACGTTTTTGTCTTAGTGCACATATTTGTGCTCAGTGGATCCCAGTGTTTCATGTGACGTCCGAGCCTGTGGCAGCACAGCTGAGGGGCCAGAGTGACCTGATCCAGGTGTAACTATAGGCTTTATCATTAAGGAAAGTTTTAAGTCTATTCTTCAAATAGTGATCAATACTGGGTCAACGACCCTCTTAAGGGACAACTCCCACTAGGGCTTAAGTACCTGGGACTCTCCACCATTTGGTCTGAAGAAGCTTCTCGGATAAGAAGTGGAACATCTTCAAGAAACTTAAAGAAGCCCAGTTGCTTTTCTTTCCAAGCTCCTTAGATCTAATCTTCAAAGTACAGAAACTGGAAGCTAGTTCCAAAGGAGAGGGGCCTGATAACTGAAGGCTCTGCCTTGTGTTCTGTTTTAGACCCAACAGCAGCTTGTGAGACTAAAAACACCAAGCTTATGTGTATGTGCCAAAAACTGCAGTTCCTCTAATGGCCACTCGAGGCTCCAAAAGAGATTTAAGACTTCCCATGGATTCCCATGTTAAAATGCCCACCTTCATGGCATCAAAACATCTGTTTACAGGCTGGTACAAAATTTGTTTTTGGTCTCTATGAATATTTTCTCCATAGCACCTCCATGTGTTGGGGCCTAACCACAACTTTTATGGAGCTACACAGGTGAACAACAACAGTCAGTCTGGGGAAAACTAAAACTTCTGTCAACATATGAACTACTATCACCCAGCCCAATGAGGCCTGCTCCGTCTTATTGTTCCTCTTTGGCAAGATTGTTATTTGTTAACAAACCAGTAACAGTCAGGAGTTTACAGAGAAAGTGTACAGACTTGTTTGATACTCTGTGAGTTCAGGAGAAATGACAAGTACGAGCCATTAACTGTGAATTTATGTTCAGCTCATTTTGTTAAACTATGATGCAGACTGAGCCTTACAGACTCGAACAGGTTGTACTTGTCACGGTACTGGGTCTGCGACTCAGTGTTGGTGTTTCAGTCGTTGTAATTATGTTCCTTGATTATTGTTGCTCATGTTTTTTAGGGTTTCTTTGGTTCTCAGTCATCTTAGTTGTGTTATATCTGCCTGTGTTTGAGTCTCTTTGTTTGTTCCTGTGTCTTCCCAGTCAGCCATGTCTCCTTGTCACCGTTAGTTACTCTTGTCTCTGTGCTCCATGTTCTGTTTCTGTGCCCCCCTGTGTGCCTGGTGTCTTGTCTCCAGTGAAGGTTTAGTTCTGTTTTCTTGTTCTCCTCATTTTGTCTCTGGGTGTTGTGTGCTTGGTTTTAAGCCCATCATGTTCCACGTCTCTGTGTCAAGTCTGCTTTTGTCGCATGCTTCCTGTTTTATTTTGATAGTCCGTGTCCTATGTCAGTGTATCTACTTTTGCTTCCCCTCGTCGCATTACGTCTGATTAGTCCCAGCTGTGTTTCTTCATGTTCCCCATCCTCTCCTTATCCTGCCCGTGTATTTTAGTCCTCAGTCTTCCCCTGCTTGTTGTTGTACCCTCACTGTGCTGTTTCTCCTCCGTCCTGAGTAACATTGTGGTTCTCTGTTCCTGGTTTTGTTTTTAATTTTTCTAGTTAGAGTTTCATCCTTTGAGTTTCTAGTTTGAGTTATATTATATTTCATGTTCAATTTTTTTTTTCTCCAGCAATAAAGCTGCCACCCTTACTTAATCATTCAGTCTCCGGGTCCTGCGTTTGGGTCCTACATCCTGCCTGCCACAGCACAAACCATGACACACCCTTCTCACATTCATATGGAAGCTTTGCTCCGAATTTTAAAGGCCTGACTCACCTTTGCTCCTGTGATGCAGTCAGATGGCTTTGGCCTTGTCGAGCTAAAGATTTGAATATTGGTATCATGTCTCTATGAGGCTTTCGGTGGTCTGCTCCTAACTTACCTGCAGATCAACATTCTCGAAAAAAAAATACACAAAATTATTGTTTTTGCCTCCGACTCCTGAAGGCCTAACTGATTTGCGTGTATATACAGAAAATTTACTTACTACAACCGGTCACAGCAGATGGCCGCCCCTCCCTGAGCCTGGTTCTGCTGGAGGTTTCTTCCTGTTAAAAGGGAGTTTTTCCTTCCCACTGTCGCCAAAGCGCTTGCTCACAGGGGGTCATATGATTGTTGGGATTTTCCCTGTTTTCTTTGTATTATGGTAGGGTCTTTACTTTACAATATAAAGGCCCCTTGAGGCAACTGTTGTTGTGATTTGGTGCTATATGAATAAAATTGAATTGAATTAATGTGACCCCTCATTTCCCTCCACCTCCACAGTGCAGGTGGTAAATTTGCATGATCTAAAGAGACGATAACTACCATGGTAACGGTGAATAAACTGAAAAATGCTCGAGTAGCTCCAAATGTTGAGAGTGTTTTACCTCTTGTGTTTGTGACTGGGTGTCAAATGTTGTAGTGTGAAAATAGCAGAGAAAGAGGGCACCAGTTTTTCAACATTTCCACTGTATTTTGCACCAGGAAACACTGTGCTGCAAGTTGTCATAAATGGAAAGTGATTGTCTGAACTCTAAATTTATCCTCAGCCAGAGGTCTGAATCATTAGCACAGACATTATCCACAACCAAAGGGAGGGGCACACTGACCTGTTTCTTTATAAAGACAGTAGACTGATTAAATGGGGAAAACTGAGACATGTTGTTAGAACTGTAATAGTGAATTTTCTAAGACACATCATGGCGTTCATCATCTGTTTAAATGTGAAACGAGACAACTCTGAGATGCTTTTTTTTATAGTTTATTATGTAGTGTGATTTTAATAATAAGATTAAACTTTTTATTTTTAGGATCATGTTTCTGTGTTGTGTGAAACCATTTAGAGTTATTGTTAAGAAATATTTTGTCCAAATAATATTCATTAACATTAATATTATTATAATTATTATTTGCACATCTGGTATGTGTAAGACAAACCATTGCTATAGAATTTGTTTTTCTTAAACCTTGCACACTGAATCCCTAAGACTCGTTTTATTAGGACTTCTTTACCCAGTCACACAAAGGACACTGACCTTTACAAAAGGACAGAACCAGCTTCCCATATCTAGTTAGCCAAATGAATAAAAATATCAGAAATGCTGGGGGGGGGGGGGGAGG
>VVHJ01044479.1:0-17124 GCA_015107715.1 Tylochromis polylepis | reverse complement strand
AAACACCAGTCAGAATATTTAGCTTCCAGAGCCCAGCGGCCATACTGGTTTTCCTGCATTGGATCCTTTTAGGAATCAAAAGCACGATCTTCACAGATTTCCAGAGCAGCCTTAGTTGCGCCTCCAAACACTTCCACGTTAGCATCAATCCAAGGAACCACGTTTCCGGGCATGTAAGCTGAACAGTTGGCCAGGCCCATGATGTCCACGGGCCGCAGTACTCGGTCCCACATGTTGAACTGGCTCAGCTCGCCCACAAAAGCCTGGGTGGCATCAAAACGGCCTCCCACAATGTCCTTCATAGAGAAAGAGAACAGAGTTGAGTTTCCAAAGGAAATGTAAACAGGCTTTAATTAAAATTAATCAATTCTGTTTGATTTTAATCAAAATGCAAACAATCCCAAACCCCACTGCAAATTCGTTTTAGTGTACTGCCACTTTAAAATATCCAAATGCTGTGCAATCTGCAATACTGTGCAATCTGCAGCAATCTCACCTTAAATGTATGAGTGAGAAAAAAAATCACCTCCTCCTTAAGCTCCAAAGTAATGCACTATGAGTTAATGGTTCTCTGCGGAGATTTTACATCACTGTATATTTCCTATTTATACACATAGCGCTGTCATGGAGCTAACCAGTGTAATAACTTGCTAACACAGCTCCCAAGGGTAAAATGTTGCCGTTTAGAAGTGGATGAGTGAGGTAATACTAAAAGGGCCACAATAGCGTGAGAAGAGCCTCTCTACCTCCTCTAACCTGCTCCCTGCTCAGAGCCTCTGGCGCTGAGCTTGGGGGAGAATACCCTCAGGGATCTTATTGACACAAGGAAAAATACACACAGACACACATATGTATGCACATACACTTGTTCTTTACCATCAAAGCTTCTCTATTGCTCTCACCTGCTCCTGGCCCAGGATGATCACCCCTCCAGGTTTAATTGGGTGCCAGGGGGCCAGGTTGTCCCCAGTGCCTAAACGCTCGCCATCCTGGTAAGCCTCCCAGAAACCATCTCTAGTTGTCCAGGTGATGCAAATGTGATGCCAGCGCCCGTCACTCACTGACAGAGGGAGCTGGGCCACCTGATTGAGAATGAAGTGCAAGGTGTGAATGGTGTGAGGAGAGCGAGGAGCAACGATAGGCAGGTACAGTATAAGGGTGCAAGAGAAGTCAAGAGAGGTACCAGTTTAATTGTGGCATGCTAGAAACAAGGACACCAATTAGAAGGGCCGGGGCTTCAAAGAGACAGGCCTCCGCAAAGAAATCCCCACATGAGCCGTGTGACATATAAAATTTAGATTACCCAGGTGACATCAAGGGATAGAGCATCCTTCAAAGCAGTCAGATAGCTAACAGCAAAACAGTGTTCTCTTATGCTTTGTTCAAAGATCAAAGAAAAACAACTGGTTATTTTACCAGCCAGTGACATCATAGTCCTCTGAGGATACAGTGCGGCACATAGGATTATCAGTGTGTACTGTAACTCATTAGCTTTTTTTTATATAACCCTACAGAACTGCTTTATCCTAATGCCTAGTTGCAGATGTAGCTCCAGATGCAAATAAACCCGAAAAGATGGGCAGTCACTCAAAATAAAATTCGACTCACTTGCAATTACAGAAGCAATTGACCCTGTTAAGGACACCAACTGAGAAGGTTGTTATAAAGTCTCTCTGATTTGGAGCATTCTGGGCCACATGGACTGTTCAAAGATTCTGGTTGTTAAAATGAAAAAAAAAAAAAATGTTCGTCAATTATTCTGCAACAATGGATTCATGCCAGCTGTGATTCTTTGTACACACAGAGTTTCAAATTAAAGCACTATATCCACAGGGCATACTCTTGAGAATGACTGACTCATTTCTAGTACTACAAATGACACACTCACACCGTAAAACATACAATTTTGCAGTTATTACATAATTGAAATGCATATTCTCCTCTCGGCTTTTTAACAAAAATAATAATATTTTGACTCGCTATAGCAGGAAAAGCATGCATGTGTATCTTTTGTTCCATTTCTCTATAAGACAAAACAAGGAAACGGGAACCTGGAACAGGACACCTAAAATGAAAATCATTGTTAGTATCTACATCTACGCTTTTCCCTCTATAAGATGTCAAAATGGCCCGTGATGTGTTTTACTTAATGTTCAGAGGACTTTCTGTTCTTCATCTCAAGCAGGGTGTTGATGAGGTTCTGCAGGTAAGTGTGAAATGTTTTTAGAAGGTGACGCAAGAAAAAGCAAAGTCATTAAAGTGTCCATATTCCACTGGCAGTGATTACAGTGATGTTTGTCTTTTCAGACAACCCAACAAAACTGCATGAATTTTGAATGATATTTGGAAAAATCTGGACCCATCACGCATTTTTACACTTGCCAAGAAAACAGTTTTACTATTGTACAAGGCCAGCTGAATCCATTACTGATTAAACTCCTGGTAGTCCCATTTGAATGAAAAATTGAGACGCCACCAGCATCTTTTGAACATTGGAGGGGAGAAAAAAAATGACAAAAATATCAACATTTTTTTTCTTTTGCTGATGATGAAGATGCTGCTTTATAACAACAAAGACGCTCTCTCTCCCCCCCATAACCAAGAACAAATACATAATACAGACAACGCTGCACTTTTTAATACTGTCGAGGCAGCTTTCTGCTTTCTTCTCAGTATGCTGCCAAATGAACAGCATAAACAATGTGGCCCAGAGGGCCCTGTTATCACTGCGAACAAGTTTAACACATGGATGTGCTGCTGCACATACAGTTATCATATTCACCAGCCTCTCCTCACTCTCTTCTGCTCTCATGCTTTCTGTCTCACTTCTTAACTTCCTTTATTTTTATGGCACCTCCACATTTTTTTTGCCTCTCTTTACCAACTCTTTCTTACACTGCTCCATCACCTCCAGAGCTTGTTTAATTTCCAACCTCTTCCCCCTCTTTTTCTCAGTCATACTCTCATCATTTTCTCCCACCATCTTTCTATTATCTGCCTGAGTTGAACACATGTATAATGCATAGTGAAGGAAAAACTGTGGGTAGACCTGTCTGTGCCAGTAACACCAGAAGTAAACAAGATAGTGGGACTATGATTGTTTCCAATGCAAGAAAATTTCATCCTAAACTTCCCATATTTCAACATTAAGCTGTGATATCATAAGACAAATAAGTGTTAAGTACTATATTGCATAATGTGTGTTCCTAGCTTTACAGTAAGAACTTATTTCCCATGAAGCTTTGCTCCCAAGCTTGCATGTGATGCGAAGCTTGACCCTATCACAAAGAAAGCAAAATTTAGCCTCAAAATTTTGTCTTTCATCAAAAAAACCCCAATTATAGTTCTTCTGCTTTATGACAAAATGGTATAAAATATTCATGCCCATTTATTTATTTATCGACATTTTCTTATGTTTTGGGTTAATTGCAATTACACTGCCTGAAAACTTATTGTATGCAACTGTTTAACTACAATATAACCTCCAAAGAAAGCAAACAGGACAAGGCAATGAAGCACATGAGCACATGTGGCAGCACAACTCCTCTAATGAATTACTGTTATTCTCTGGTATGAGCAAAATGTGGGTCAATGGTATTAAATGTTTATAAGGAGCAAAATTAAATATTCAGAGCTAATGGTCAGTGAATCGCTTCTCGGCTGTATCGTTATTGTGCACACATGTACGTACAGAAGCTGTGTGCTTGTTTTGGATCCCAAAGCAGGTTCATTCTTATTCATTCTTTGCATTTAATTAGTGTCTTTGCTGATCCATATTTACGTCCATCATTAGAGCCAGCTGAGTTGCCAGGAAAATAATAAAGGATTTAGAGCATCTGTCTTTAGTAAATCAGGTCAGTGTGAAGGATTCACTCTGCAGCATGAGAAAATGGGTGAAATTTAAGTTTATCATAATAGACCTACCTTGTCATTGACTAGTAGCTCAATGGGATTGTTCCCCCATTCGATGAGGACTATCTCATTGGCCTGGCCTGGAACACCGTATGAAAATGGAGTTCCTATTCCTGGACTAGCGCTGGACTTGAGCCACATGCAGACAGTGAAGGCGTACATCTCTGGGAGGCTCTTCTTGATGCGTCCATACAGGTAGTTTGTACGGAGAGGAAGGGACACCTTGAAATCCTCAGGTGACTTGAAGGCATTATTATCTGTTGATGGATGAGGAACACTTAATGTAATATATTCAAAGTTATTTTTGATGTGTCACGACTTGATCTGGAATAGTTCTGAGGATGACGACAAAAAAAATGAAGATAAGAAAGGGTGAGTCACTGTCACACAGATCACTGCTACTGAGTTGGTAGTCCAAAAGATGTTATGCAGTGCGTTAAAGATCCATTTTCCACATGTTGCTTTTTGCCACTTAAGAGCAATGCCAAAAATATGTAGAACAATTGGCAAGGTGGGTTGTTGCTGCTCACCTTTGTGCTGCTATTCTTTTATCTTAACCTCTGCTGTGGAGAGCACAAAGTCATACGAAATGAAAAACTTATTTGCAGTGAAGTGGACTGATTTTTAAAAACAATTACAACTTTCCACTCAGTCCCACTGCATTTCTCATCCATGCTTTTTGGTCTTTGACTTTTTTATGTTTCTTGGTCTTCACTTTTCCCTTTCCTGTTCAAGCTAACTTCTTAACCAGTCAATATCTGACCTAGGCATACTGCCAGTGCACGCTGTCACTGACTGCACACTGCTGCATATCCATAGCCCCTGTGTTTTCATGATCCTTCACCCTGCAAAGCCTGAAACATCTTAGACACAAATTTGGGAAAATAATTCTAGCCTAAAACAAGGAAGAGGTTTCATAGACAGTCACTACAAGATACATACATGATATTTAATATGAGGTACGGTCTCCTCTGGAAGTGATGCAAACTGGCTCCCATCTGTTCACGGAATGAACAAGTGTCCTGATCTGTTGTTGAGGAATTGCTCTCCATTGCTGGATGTGTGCAGCCTGCAGCTGTGCAGTGGTCGTTCTGTGTGGCTAATGAGGATGTTGGGCCAGCAGGTCCCAGGCATGTTCAGTGAAACATATGGAGACTAAATGATGGCCAAGAAACTGTTGGGATATGTTCTTGATTTAGAAAGATCTGTGCTACTCTGACAATGTGGGGACATTGTCCTGCTGAAACTGCAGCAGGGTGGGGTGCTATTACAAGAATGGCATAAGCACAGGTTGGAGGTTGTACCTCTATCCAGTCAGATTTCAACCAAGGATAATCAGATCAGAGATGGTGATCTCATAGGGATCCAAAGCTGTAGCAGCAGCTTGGACATGCATGCCAGCATCTAGCATGCCAACAAGCTGGCCTTGTTTGACTTCACTCAGTCACAGCAGAGTGGCACTGATGACAGTGTTGTGCAAACACTGTTTTTTGTGTTCTGACATTTATGGCTTGAGCATGCAATAAGTTCAACCAATTATTTTAAAATTATCAATCACAAATGATTAAAACCTATCAACCAGAACGTAAACTACTCACAGAAGATACTTGGGCTTTCTAAGAGATTAAAATCATCTGATGAGACTACATCAGCAGTTGGTCACCAACTTTTCTTTTTTTTAGCCTAAAATGATGCCATTCAAATGATTAACCATGACGAGTAACAGTGCAAGTTAACAATTAAAACACTAGCATTGTTATGTTTATGAGCTGGAACAGCCTGATGTTAAGCAGGGTGTTAGCATGCTAAATCTGCCGAGTAGCATGAGCACCGAGTTTGATAGATTTGCAGGTGTCTGGTGAAAAACTAAAAAAAGAAAAAAGTTTAACCTTTGATGGCTTTATGAGTCCTATTAAATCATATCTATACCAAATTTCAAAGTGACAATAACTGCAAATAAAACCTATATAGCAGCACAGTGGTGCAGTACAGCACTTTGTTCCACCCTTGCTTGTGTGGCGTCTCTCTGGGAACTCCGGCTTCCTCCCATGATCCAAAGACATGGATGGGGTTAATAGCAATTCTTAATTGGCCATAGCTGTGAATGTGAGGGTGAATGGTTGTCTCTCTGTGTTGTCACTATGATAGACTGGCAACCTCTCCACAATACACCCCATGTTTCACCCTGTGACAGCATCCCTATGGCCTTCAAGTTTCAAGTTTTATTTTTTTATATACAGGTAACAATGGCACACGGCCTTCAATTGGTCAAGAAGTTTCCAAAGACAGACTGACAGAAAGAGAAAGAGAGAGTAAATCTAATGGCCAGCTCTATTGTAGTGGTCAGGATATTTTAAGATTTTAGTAAAAAGTGAATTTAGTGGCTCGATAGTGCCTAACAAGCAAAAGATCCCTGGGTAAACACACAAGACTCTGCCAAATCAAACACGTGGAGTGACTGTTTGTGAAGAAAGGAGCAGCTGAAAGCAGCATCTTCTTCTAGTGAACACAAAACTTAAAAAATAATGTTGGCACAACAAGAAAAGCCAGGAGAAATCAGGAACTATCACCTGGGGACCACAAATGTCTAGCATCTTGTTCTATTGATTACTGGGATGCCCGAGTCTGGCCCAAAAATGCTGAACTGACCATGAACTGGCAGACAGACAGGGGAACTGGCTGACACACTGCTAACCTTGGAGTCATGACTTGCTGCAGGCTTGTTTACCAGGTGTTTCCCACTCTGTGGAATACATCGCCAGCAGATAGTTCAAGAATTTAACAAAAAAGTTTCACTGTATAAAACTGTGAATAACTTAAGGATTTCATCATCTACAGTAGACGTATTTATTAAAAGATTCAGAGAACAGAGCTTCCTCTGCACTAACAGTTAAAGGCCTTGAGACCCTTATGAGGCACAGTGATAAAAACACGCTATCCTGTGTTCTGTGGGCTGACTGATCAAAATCAGAAGCTCCCTTTTCTCCAGGTGTTATTATCAACTGTTGACAGCTGCTGAACAGCTTTAAAGAAGAGGTGACGTGGCATTAAAAGCTCTTCTGTGCCAAATTTGTAAACACCCTGTTGGCATCACATGGAAACATTAGCATTTTCTTTACAGAATGCAATTTCAGTTTTCTCAGTTTAAAAATGTCATATAACATCTTTTTACTGTCATCAATTACATCAATACAGGTTTTACAATATTTTCAATTTGTTTTCATTCAAATTTGTCAATGAAAATTTCAACTTTTGTAATTGTAAATGCACAAATTTTTTCAGGCTTCTATGTTATTATGTTAGTACTCCAATTCACTTAAAGGTTTCATTTCTGCTCAAATGCCTCAAAGCTTGGAGTTAATTATTTAGCTGTTTGTCAGTTAAGAAAAAAAAGATGGCAAATTTAATGTTTTAATATTTAAGACTCTGAAGAGAGGGGCGAACAAGAAATCAATGTGTACTGAATTTTTTTTTTTTTAAATGAAAGGATAGTTGTGAAAATCACACATAAAATTATTTTGTGGTTGATTTTGCATGAAAGTAACACATTTCAGTTTTCAAAGGGATTGAGTCAGAGTTTTACCTGTGTTGAGCACAATACTCGGGCCTTATACACCGCTAAAAACACAACTGCTCTGGTTATATTGTGCAACTGTAGCACTAAAATAAGGCTTTACAATGCGGACCATGTTAGAAGTAAATTAGTTTGACTGTTAAACCAGTCAAATCAATTTAACCCGCAGAACTAGAATGTGAAATGTAAAATCTAAAAATGTGCACTGAGCTTTCTATCAATACTGTTCTATAAACTTGCGTTCAAATGAATGGACTCATCCACTGCATATTTTACTGTAATGCACAGGGCAGAGGGACTAGATGATACCAAGCTGTTGGAGAGCTATCACCAGTGTAAAAATCTTCACAAATCCAACTGACACAACAACACCACAAACTTCAGCCTTGAAAATTGCTGCAGAATTGAATCGACATCTCTCTGGCACAGATTTGATATAAATTGAACTAAATAAGTCTCGCAATGTAGCATTTGTTGAAGGGCTATTGTACTGACTTGCAATATCATACATGTGGTTGTGTTATTCGGTCCACCGTCCATCTGAGCAATTAGCTTTAGCTACCCAAATCTATAACTTGTATCAGATCCCAGGCTGAACCTTAGGGGGGAGGGGTATGGGGCGAACAGGAAATAGGTGAGTGGCGAGATCATCTTCTAAAACAGTTTTCCTTCCAGCAGACATATTTTGTGGTATTTTAACATGTACCATCAAAGTAATACCCTGGAGTATGGACATCAATTCAACATTTCTTAAACTCATTAAGCATTCAATGTTGCTTTCCAAGCCTTATTTTCAAGACCAGGAACTTCTCTGAGAATGGCTCTGAGAAAAGGATCACTTTTACTTGCATCATCAGAAAAGTGCACAGGGATTGACTAATGAGTTCTAAATCCAGCAGACAACAAAAAAAAGGGGGAAAGAAAAAGAAAGTCTGGCATTGAATTTTGCCAACATTTCACAGCACCCATTGTATCACTTACTTTTTTCGAGCTCTGTGATCCTCTCCAGGAGGGAATTGAGCGCACTCTCGGTGCGTTGGCGGTGGGCTGCTGTTTCATTGTAGAGCTGGCTCTTCTCCTCCTCCAGCTCAGCCACCTTCCGGAGGAGCTGGGTCTCCAGCGCCCCCAGACGTTGTCGCAGCAGCTCCCTGAGCTCTGGTGGCAAGGGAGTCAGGGCCGAGACACCAGCGGTTGACACATTTGTGATGGGGAGACGCAAACTCTGCTGCTGGGGGATAGATAGATAGATAGATAGATAGATAGATAGATAGATAGATAGATAGATAGATAGATAGATAGATAGATAGATAGATAGATAGATAGATAGATAGATAGATAGATAGCAAACATTCATATAAATACCCTGATTTGCAGTAGATGACTGAGGTTATGTATTTCTAGGTCTGATATCCTTTTAGCACTATTGCTTTTGATACAGCAATATCAAAATGAAGAGAGTGTGTGGTACACTTTGATTGGTGACCTGCCATACATCTGTGGATGTATTAGGTATTTGGTAGATGGCACAATACATGACCCCAGATTGTTTTTGGACAGAAACAGCTCTACAGCCTCATGTTTATAGGGGGTGCATGGCTAGATTGCAAAATGGCCCTCAGACATTTGTTTCGTTTCCCTTGCTGCCTGGTTCGCCATGGAATTCAGAAACCTTGTGGCACAGCCGTGTCTGATTAATTTTTTTCCTGACACAATGGCAGCATCCCAGAGCCTCAATTGAAGAAGTTATTTGGTAATCTGAGCCTGAAATCACAAGCAAGCAGTCACATGGTCCTGACTGCAACTGTTGATGTGTGTAGATGGCTTTGATAAGAGATGCACATCCTACTCTAGACAGCCATACTGCTATCAGCAGCACCAGTTTTGCGATAATCAGGATGTTAAGTAGATGCAGATCAATAGATATGTGATTAAAATGCAATGTAATATGTATCCTTATGACTGCAGTGCATCCTTCATCCAATCGGGGTATTGAAGCTTCCAATCAAGTGAAGAGGGAGAGGAGGGAAGGGAGTAGAGAGATAGATGGATCAGCAATGCAGTATACGGAATATAAAAATAGCCTTGAATTTAAAAACAGTATTATAACTGCTTATGGCATCAGGGCTGTCAGATGGTGAAAAACACAGTGCGCAGTGACATGACATAAGCGACAAAGCCAGGGCGTCTAGCGTCTATTGCATCTAAAAAAAAAAAGAAAGAAAGAAAAAAAAACCCACTTCACTATAGTTGACCTCACTATCGGGTAAATGTGATCTCTGAACCTTGTGGAATTAAATGGGACTGAGCAGAGGGCTGGTGATGATGCAGAACTCTCGGGCAAACAGGACAAACCATTAAGCATTTGATTTGATTTGATTTGATTTGACTTGATTTGAAAATGTAATGCTCTGATGCAGGTAAAATCTGGGGAAATCAATATCATCAGCTGCCATGAATAATTAGCCACACGACCGCAAATAAAAGGGTATGTGGAAAACATACACGCAGCATTAATAAATTATTCAAGGTTGCTTTGCAAATTCCTGCACCACATGCATGATTACACCTTTGACAAGATTTTTTTTGTTACTCATCTCTTATTGATGGCTCTTATGCACCGCGTCTCACCATCAGAGTTATCTTTTAATGATTAAAGGGGTATTGATGTGACATGCTTATTACGTGACCCTTTGATCTCCCGATTCCCCCGAGAGGTCTCCTGCGGCGGGGAATATTATCATACGCGCAATGCTCTATAGTAAGACATGATAGTGGAGGGGGGCACGCTGTAAACGATGCTATGGTGGATCTTATGTTCACGGGCAGTGGGAGGGAAATAAGACAAAAGTGCTTTTCTTATATGTACACAGCATGTTTCCACCTTACCTCCAAGTTCTCGAGCCGACCTTTAAGACTCTGCATGGTCTTGCCTAGTTGATCTATAGTTTCACTGGGGTCCCGGGGCAAGTCCCCCATGGTGTTCTTGCCGTACTCCTTCCGTCTGGAGCCCTGACCTCGGGACTTGCCCTGCGACGACTCGTCGGCTGCCGCCTCACAGCGCGCAAGCTTAGAGTTGAGCTCCTTGATGGTTCCCTGCTGGCTCACGATGGTCTCCTTCTGCTGCAGGATGGTCTCCCTAAGCTGGATGATCGTATTCCGAAGCTCGTCCTCCACTGAGCTGCTGCTCTGGACACGGTTCCCCGTAGGACCATACCCGCAACCGGGCTCTGCGCCCGGAGGAATAGCGTTACATACAAAGCGGCTACCTGTAGCATCCTGGCTTCGCACCGCGCGTCCAGCGACTAGATACAACAGTCCAACTACAAAGGCCAGCATCCTGAAAAGATAGGCTACACAAATCCCACTGTAAAAAGGGGGAAATGATCCCTAAATTACGCACTTAACGTTTGAAAGTCTCCTGTAAAATAACAATAAACAAAAAACCCAAACTTCCTACAACACAACTCATTCACTCAAGTGGCAGCGGAGATTTTTCTGGACTTCCAAAGTGTAGCAAGAAGGAAAAGAAGAAGGGAAAAAAAGATCAAACTTCATCTACAATGAAACCATAGCAAAAACTAGATCAGAATCCGCAGTGAAAAATCATAACAGCAAACATCCACCAACCACACGGTCCTCTTAAAAAAAAAGACCCCAGTAAATCTAAATTCTTTCTGTAGGTGGTGGGAAGAAAAACAGATTTTGATAACTCCTTTACTGGGAAAAGAGTTGCTGTCTATTGAGTTGTTATCATCAGAGAGAAAAAAAAAAAGAGATGGAGAGGGGAAAAAAAAACCCAAATCAGGCTGCAGAGAACTCAGTTTTGCTGTCTTTCCTCTCCGGTTGGTTGGATTGTGAGTGAGTGGTGCTGAAAAGACAGCGACGCTGCTCAGCCAGATTATTATGGGGAGGTGCGCACTGGCGCGTCCGCTCATCAGTGGAGCGCTCAGGTTCAGCTTCAGCCTACGTCATCACTGAATCCTAGTGGAGCGGGTGCTCGCTCTGAGTGTCTCTCATTGACTTTTTATGACCTGTTTAGGAGCGCTGAAGCTTCAAGATGCCAAAGATTCTTTTTTTTATTGTGTTTCTTTTTATTAAACAAACACACCGATGGGGAATGCTTCGCCTGTCAAGGACACTTATAGCCTATAAAGGAATACACAGGAAAATGTCCCCACTAGGAATAAAAATGTATCACAGACTCAATAATGTGACACCCCCTGACGGATTTAATTTAACAGCTGTCGTGATCTTGCGTCGGCGAAACGTCTCTCTCCCCCTCTCTCTGACCCACAGTGTCTCAGCGTTGAAGTAAATGGCGTTTTGTTCAAAGGTGCTCCAACTGTAAGGTCAGACATTAAGATTAAAACACATTTTTTCCCATTCACACACTGATAATTTTTAAAAGGGCGTTCATTTCTTACAAAATAAAATATCAAGTGACAGACTGTTAAAATGGGATAGTTTAAGATGTATTTGCACCAAAAGTTAGAGTGAATAAGCCACTGGTTTGTTATTGAAACTTCATGCTGTTACAGAATATAAAGCATAAAAGGGTGTGCTTCTTTTTAAGTGTTAATCCTCGAGTCATTTCTCTCTGCAGGGGGTCTATATTCGGGTCCAAACTCCACCAATTTAATGAGGCTACACCCTCCCTGTTAGATAGATTTTTTTTTAAGTGATAAGCTTAATTTGTGTCATTTGAAGTCAAACTGGGCCAAATATAATTACCAAATTATGTTGCAAACATTTCCTAACATTCGAATCCAGTCCCTCTAGATGTAAATCTCACACTAGTTTCCCATTTTAATGTGGAAACCTGTCTAAACTTTGACTTAAACTGCAATCTCAACATCTTTTCAGGATAAGAGCTCCTCTCACAATACCCTGAAGACAAAGAACAATATTTGTAAAAAAAAAGAGAAAAAGTCTTTCTGTTGCCAAACACACAGCGGTGGTGTGCTGTTGTGTGTGCAACATGATTTAAAGTTATCCTTTCTATACAAACCTGCAGGCGAACATTCGTAAGTAGGAGATGAAGTCGTTAGCTTCACTGATGGTGTGCAGGATTACCATGCTGCCCATCACAGCCATCATCTCCAATCTGTTTGCAGGGCCTAACAGCTAAATGTCAGCCAGCATTAATGCACACTCAGCGTACAATGGGAGGGGAACAGTCCGTGGAAGTCACTGCTAAGGGAAGCATTTTCTAATATGACAGGTCCCCCGAGAGAAGGGACGCACAATCACCATGGCAACTTTATCTTCTCCCTGGCTGCCCTCCAACCCCAACATCCCCTCTCCCCACTCTCTCCACCCCACCTCAGCGAGGAAAGGAGCTGGCAGAGGTGAAGCAGGAGCACTGAAGACTGAGCAGAGATGACAACTTTCACTTCAAAGTTGATGGGATAAAGTTATTTCCTTTCATGTTGCAGCTGGTGAGCGCCGGGGTGAAGCAACTTTCCCTTCTTTTTTTTTAGCGCCTCAGTGAGGGTTAAGAAGTCAGCAGGGATTGAACTCTAATCCTAAGATGAGTTTCCCATCTAAATGAATACATGTCAAAACTAGGTTGCTCTGCTTGCCACTTTATACAAGACAATAAATGTTGGATGAGCATCCAGAAAAACAGAAACAGTGCTACATGCAGCGGTGAAACACAATGCAGTGACAGTACTACACTTCTCAATGCTTTGCAGATGCTATTTTATGGTTGCAACTACTGTGTGACTTTATAGAAGTGCATTAAATAATGAGCAGTTTTAAACATAATTCAAGCCACAACAACCCTACAACCTATACAGCCTTCAACATAGTTTCAAAACAGTTTAAAGGAGTGTAATTTTTAAATATTACACAGTTGAAAATGTTACGTCCAGATGAACAGAATCAGCTTTTTGGGATTTACTTACCTGGATGACTGAGCATCCATCTAGAAGATATTACACAGTTGGTGTCTGAAATATCACATTTCCTTGTCAGCCAGTCTTCATTTTAACAGCCTTCACTAATTTTCATTCTTCAGGTATGGATTGCTTACCTCAAAGACAAATAGATTTATAATAGATTCATACACATAGATCATGATTTGGTAAACCCAGCTAACACAGATAACATGTGATTTTCTCCATTGCATTAGGAATCAAATCACGTCCCCTCCACAGATTTCAAAGATCTCACTGATGTAATGGCAACATCAGCGTCTTAGCAACTCTCATTACCAGCTGCTTTTGACAGTAATGCTTTTGGGTCTATTTAAGACCTTAAGGAGTGTGATTCATTACCCCCCCCCCCCTTCCCCCACCCTTTGCTCATTCTGTGTACTCATTCTTGCTCACCATGTGATATTTCACTACTTTCAGTTCCACCTGTTGAGTGTGATGTAAGCACCACACTCACAGAGCATGACACATTACAATGGCTGTTTGATATTTCAGCGAGTCACATTGTCCAAAAACACTGAGCGCATCTTCCTGTGCTCTCAGCATCCCTTGAGCCAACCAGTGCCCCCCTGCTGCCTGGTACCTGCTCAGCAGCATGCTCGTGGCCATCAGTTCTGCGAATTAGAGTCTGGCACAGCTGCCACACTGCAAGCAAAGGGAAAGTGCACACATACTGCACACAAACACATGCATGCAAAGGCAAGCATGAGGTACATGTGGCAGCTATGTGAACGGCAAGAGTCAGTCTCAGACATACTTCTGTTTGATGTGTATTTGTGTGTCTGAGGAGAAAATGCCAAAAAAATATATAGCATGTTTCATTAAAAGTGAAAAGAACATAATGTATGAGCTTAACATGAAACGTTCAATATCAGGCAACGAAGGACTACCCACCAATTCCAAAGTCAAATGAAGTCTCCAATACAAAGCCTGGTGGTGCTCACCATACTCCACCTGCTGTACTACATCCCTAACACACACGTTGCGGTAAGGTGGTAGGTTTAAAGGACATTCTTTTTAATGCTGCTGCAGAATACTCATGCATAATGTTCATGTAGCATCTCATAAGCAGCCCCCATCTGCCAACACTAATGCAGCTTGAGGATGACTTTGTGTGGGAATAATCATGTTTGCGACACACTCCCTGCTGGTGCTGCAGTTACTCAGTGACTCCATTCATTTCTCATATCAGCTGTCAGCCTCCAGCACCCCTTCATGGGAGAGGAATATTGTGAGCTGATGTCTTGGCTTTGTTCATCTGGTGTTTGCATTCCTGGCAATATGCTGTTGGCTGCTCTGCTGGTCTGCTGCAGATTTGCTTGTAGGAGATGCCTTGGCATCTGATGTCTGACAATCTCTCCTCTTATGCGGCTGCTGTTGCCAAGTATACTTATGATGACCGCTCAGTCAAGAAAAGTTCATGGTTAACAAAGGTCAGTTGTCAGCAGATGATAGAAAGCAAACAGTGGAGTTTTTTTTTTGTAAAAGTCCAACTACTGATTGAAAAATCAACTGCGGACAAAGCAAACCATCTCCATTTGTGAATTTTCTGGCTGTATTGCAATGTACTTCATCCTTGCACTGAAATGAAAAGGGGTCATAGTTATTGTGGCTGCTCGGGACCTCATCACTCAGTGTAAACTTACTCATATGTTGTTTTACTCATTTGCTTGGGAGGAAAGCATCAACTACTGTTCGATTTATCAATGTCATACCACGACAAATTTCATGGTATGACATTTGTCACATATGTGTCCCTGAGGTGGCTACACTTTCTGAATAGTACAGTTACTGCATAGTTAAAATAGCTTACACACTTTAGAATTGTGATGTCAAACTCATTTTACATTGTGGGCCACATACAGCCCACTTTGGTTCTTAGTGGGCTGGACCCATGAAATGACCCTTTCTGTCAGTGTAAAGACATTAAATTAAACATTTAATCCTTGAGATGTTTTAATATAAGAAAAAAAAGTGCAATGTCTCAGTTTCTCTACGTGATAAATGTGTAAGAAGACAGAAAAGGTTCCGGTAGCTCATTGCCCAGACTGTCTATTTATAAAATAATAAAGTTTTTGTTAATTTACAGATTTCTTTTTTAAAACTTGGACCCACTATAATAAAAACAGAAATATCTATAGCAGATAGTGGAAAAACAACTTTCCTCTCATTTAGCCTTACAAAGAAAGGCTGGGGCCCTGGTCTTATTTTTGGGAGTAGGTTTATTGTGGACCTAAAGTCGAACCCCACAAATAGTCTTTTTTTTTTGTTCATAATGAAGTAAGGTTTTGTAACACAGGCCTGCACAAAAACTCATGAGCAGTCTTGAAACAAACCGGCGGAGGAGGATACGGCACAGAAAACAAACATGGTAATCTTTGATCCCTCTAATTTCAGTGCCGGGTGACACATCCCAGTGAAATTAGATAATTATTTCTCCACATGTGCATCATTACACATTGGCCCTTTACACAGCTATCATGCTGGATGTAGGGCAGCTGCCTTTTATAAATAAATAAATTAAAAAAAAAATAACAAGGACTGATTGACTTTGTTCAGAACCCTGCCAAATCCTTTGATGTCGAGAGTGGCATTGAAGAGAAGCAGACAAGAGAATCATCCAGTTCAAACTGAAAAGAACTTAATCTCTGTCTGTGTTGGGAATGTTATCAAGCTGCTGAAGTGCTCGCCTTGGAAAAAGTGGGGAAGGATGTGGAAAGACAGGTGGACTTAACTAGGGCTTTGCAATGACCTGAACCCTGATGCAGGGCCACGTGTGACACAACACAGTTTTTAACAGGTTGTCTAAAGTGGGAAAAAAAAGTCTTTTTCCCTTGCATCAGAGCATTCTGGCTTCTTTCAATTAGAACTTGCATGACAGTTATTGATTCAACTATTATCAAGTAAACTATGACTTACATGCCCGAGCTTTGTGCTGTTATTCATCTTTACAGTCTTTCTTCTAAGCAATATGCTACATTGCTCCCAAGGCTGTGAGCACTGCATCATGTGGAAGTGCAATAAGGTCCATTTCGCACTTTATGGCCTAACACACAGCTCTTAATGACTGGTCTGTAAATGAAAACAAACAGGGTGGCTCACAGGTTGCCATTATGCAATTCACATGCTGCCATAGGGAATGGACGCCCACAAACACCACATGGCCCGCCACCATCGCCTCGCCATAAGACAGTGCCTGAGTCAGTGTTTTTGCATGTTTTATAATTTGTGTATGTATGTACTCTCTATTGTAAAAGTTTTAGAGATGCGGTAGCTGCTAGGAAAACATTTATAAGATAAGAAAACAGAAGGGAAATTATTTAAAGCTCTAATTCTCTGTGCAGTCCTCCAGTGCACCGTCTCTCCCCGCCTCTGTTGTTGAGTAATATAAGATATACTCAGCACTCACTGAGACACCCCTCAGCACAGCAGTGATGGTTGTTGTTAACTTCTGAGGGGAGAGTTTTATCTCTTTCTGTGTTTTAATAATTTGCTGTTTGGAGGGTTATATGGGGAATGTGCTTCTCAGACCCAGGAAAACTGCTGGCCTTGTGTTCCTGCTTTGTGATCAGAAAAACAGCTCCCATTTTAAATTAAGCAATTGAAAATCGATCGACAGACGGATTGGTGCTGCGGCTGCAGTGATGCAGACGCTGTACCGGTCTGTTGTGGTGAAGCGAGAGCTGAGTGTAAAAGCAA